>JAAAKG020058335.1:0-17985 GCA_010014905.2 Druon quercuslanigerum | reverse complement strand
CTTTATTCAACTGAGAGAAAAAGGCTGATTTTGGTGGTAATTCAGTATCATCTAATTTTTTCATATTATCAACATACTCATACAGGAAGACACATATCCTAGTCAATAGTTTAAATTCATTTGAATTTTTACTATGCTTCAATATATATACATATTATATATCAATATATCAATATATCAATATATATCACATATTTCGTGAAAGATGTATATCTATTATTATTGACAGGTAGCATTTATTAAAACAAAGCACTTCATTCATGGAACAATGTACAACTTTCTTATTTAGCAATTCACTATGGAAACCACCATCCATTTTTAATTCTTATTCTGTGAAACTAAAACTTTAAAATTCGGAAGTTTTAGATCTTCTAAATTATAATAATTCGTAATGTTCAATTTTTGAAACACATCCAATCCAACACGTCCACCCTTATAGGTTATTAATAAATATTCAAATTAAACCAAAATAGTTGTTTAATTACTTTATTATTCTTATAACTGTTTTCTCATAGACAAGTGCTATACAGTTGCGTTTTTTCTCAGATGTTTAACTTTGCTTTTCATTTTTTGCTTTGAACAACTAACAAAAAAACATTAGAAAGAATTATGTTTCCAAGAATCTTTTTTTTTATTTCAGAATTTGTTTTTCTAATATAAAATAGATTGAGCAACATTAAGCGCAATAGACAGTTAGTTAAATATTTTTAAAATACCGCATATCATTGCAAAAGAATATTTTTTGATAATTTCTCAATTGCAGCTTATAGGAAAGAGAATATTCATGCAAAATATTTACTCAATATAGGCTGTTAATACATAATATCTAGGCCTATGAAAAAATTTCACCAAAATAAAAAGTTTTTTTTTTGTATCAGAAATTAATAAAAATATTTCAGAAAGCTCTTCTTCCCCAAACAGACAGAGTTCGGTTTTCTATTTCTAAATTTTTCTTCGTTTGTATATTTTACTTATTTTCCAACGAAAATCGCAATTATTTTTGAATTTAGGTAAAAAATATTAGCCTTGAATGAACATCAGTTCTAATACGTATGTAATTATGTGCCTAAAGAAGTTTATTTTAATTGTATAGCTTCTTTTCTTATGCAAAAGATACTTTGAGAACTAATTGAAAACTAATTATTTGGTAAAAAGAAAATAATTTAGATATGTATATAACAAATTTGTAAAGAGTTGTCAGCATAGTAAAGGTGAAAAAATAATAGTTTAATAGAACGACGCGATGATGTAGCATTTTTAACTTTATTGACATAATAAAGTATCAATCTAAAATCTTAAACGAAGCTTAGTCTATTTCCATTTTCAAAATACTACCTAATAAGTCTCTGATTCACGTAAAAAAATAAAAAAATTTAAATTATAATCGATCATTATCGGATAAATAATAATCAATAATTATATTAATTAATTATACAGATTTAGGATCCTCATGCGCTAATTGTAACTTCTTTTTTTCTAATTTCTTTTTTCTGCTTATTTTCCTTATTTTCCATAAAATATTCCAATTATTTGGTTATTGTTTATAATTCAGAGTGATGCAAGCGAAAGCAAAGGTTCGTTTTTTAGGGAACACCTGTTTTTTAACAATTATCTAAGAGAACAGAGCTATAAACAACAATAAATTGTTTAAACAATAATGTTTGTTAATTTTTTCATTTGTGACCTCATTAGGTTAAAAGTTGAAAAAAATAATATAATAATAAAATAATAATTAGCCTAAAAAGTAAGGATTGTTAAACAGTATTAATTATTATCTCGCTCTAAGTGAAAAGTTGACCAAATTTTGGATTTTTCAGAAAAAATCGACACTTTCTGGTATTGTTCAAAGAGAAAATTATTGAAAATATTACTAAATTGTTTTAGCAATTATTTTTGTTAAATTCAATAAGTATTACCAGAGTCTAATTATAAATTCAATGGTTATTTGGAAGAATCGGAAACAGCGCGCTTTTTTTACTCTATTGGGAGAAAAAATTGCCAAAAACAATAATAAATAATTAGGAGCATTTATGCATAAACACTTTAAAATCACTTAAAAGTATTTTTTTGGTGTTGTAAGAAATTCGTACTTAACAAAGCAAAAAAGAATCCTAATTAGCACCAAAAACACGCTAAATACGATTTTTCACTTATTAGGTGTTTTTTAAAACCTTATAAAAATATGTCTGGGGGTGATAATAATAAAATTAATTTTCGATTCGTATTTCATGGCTACATAATAACTTTTTGGTTTTAATATTTGTGCCCTTATTTTTGCAATTGTTTATTTTGTGCCAGTTTATTTGCAATCCGAATCAAGCTTGTTAAATTTTAACTAATTACTAGTAAAATTTTACACATTCCATTAGCGAAAAGTGATCCACTAAAGCCGAATTGAAAAAAATTACCATTTTCTAGATCTTTAATGCAGGTTAAGTTGAAGTTCAATTCATATTTTAATAACCTTACATATACATATATAAATTATTAAATTTTAAAATTAATATTTAACTGGCTCAAATTTTTTTTAAATATAATAACTTTAGAAAGTTAAGAAATATGAAAAACATAAAAAACAGAAAATATTAATAAAACAACACAAAGACATTCCTTTCTTATCATTATTGAAACAATAAGAAGGCCCTCTTCTGACATTGTAAACTTGACGCACTCTGTCTCTATTCAAGAACATTGCCTACTAATTGCTTGATCAAAGTTTGCAGATCGAAAAGAATTTTTAAAACTTTCTTAAGTATATTTTTAAGTTCTAATACATGCTAGGCGTGGTTTCTTCAAGTTTCATGTTAATCAATAACACCTTTTTCTAATTATTTCCATGATTATTATTATTATTGTTATTATTATAAATTCAGAGAAATATTCTTTCTCTAGCACCATAGGCATATAGCAGGTGAATTTTAAATAAAAAAGACGAACTTTCAACAACAAAATTCAACTTTCATCCTAAAAATATTTTAGTTTCACTTCAACACATCAAAATATGAGTTATGAACAAAAAGTAAATTTACAACAAAGTGATTGAATTTTTATCGAAAAAACATTTAGGGTGACTTTTCAGTACCAAAAATTAATTTTTAGCAAAAAGTAAATTTTCTACAAAAATAGTTGAATTTTCAGGACAAAAATTTAAATTTTCAACCAAAAAGAATGGCGTTTCAGCAAAATTTTTAAGTTAAAATAAAAATAAAATTAAAAAATAAAAAGATAATCTTCAAGCGGGAGCAAATTAAAAAAACATAAATATAAATACAACACAATTTAATTACTAACAAGGATATTATATTAGGGTTGCCGCAAATCTTTATTTTAAAAATTCTCTAATTTTTCCCTAACCAATTTTTCATTTACCCTGATTATTATTATTAAAACAACTTTTTCAAAATTTTTGTTTGAAATCCCTGACATTTCCTTGAACAATAAAATTACCGGACTTTTTTCAAAATGTCGTTCTCTCGATGTATTTTCCACTCGCCAGGTTTCCTTGATACGTAAAATTAAATTCATAAGTACTTTCTATGCAATTGTGGCGAGTTTATTATTTCAATAGAGAATTTTGAAAAATGTCGTACATGAATAAAGGATCCAGCCCTCCTCCTTTAAAAAATCATACAAAAATCGCTCGACCGCTTCTTCCTCCAAGAGCTGTTGATTAGTCAAATTAAATAATCATTCATAACAAATGAACATTTGTTTCAAAAAAATTATTATTTTATTCAATAAAAGTTTTATTCCTTTAGTTGGAAGAATTTTTTCTTTTAATGCAGAATACGAAGGAGACCATTTCAAACTGCTATTTCTTCAAGTCAGAGAAAAATTTCAAACATATTCAAACATACCCATTTAACTGAAATACAAATATCATATTAATGAATCTTACATTAATCTCTTTTCGGTAAATATTTCTTTAGATTGAAATAATGTTTTTCAAATCAATATCCATGTTTTTTCTATTAGCCATTGTTTTTTATAAAGCGTTACTAAACCTACACCTACCATTAATAATATTGTTAATTGTTAATCAAATCTGTTGATTCATTTTTATATGAATTAATATAAATAAAAACCATTATGAGCATATTAATTTTTTTAAATTAAATAATCTCTTAAACGAATGTAAATTGTAGTATATTTCAATAAATTTCAAAATCAAAAAACAGAATTTTTTGAAAATTAGCGCGAAAGGACCCTGAATATGCACAATTCATTAATAACCCATTAACTAATTGTAGTTATAAAAAATGCTGCTTTTTCGCAATCCATTTTTTCTTATTTTTCCTAACGATTTTTAAATAATCAGAAGTCAATGTTTTTAAACTGAAGAAGGCTATGTTCATAATTGCAGAGTGTCATCTTATTGCTTTAATGCGGCTGAGATTGCCACACCATCGCTTCAGTTTTTCAAACATTTCTGCTTTCCACGTTTTCTATTTTAATACCTTTTCTAATTATTCCATATTCATTTTATCGTAAATTTGTTTATTTTTAGAAAGAACTTACTTTTATTTCCACAATATAATTTTTGGTAAAATTGATAGCAAATATACAATCGAAACCAATTTTTAAAATCGAAAACAGTACTCTGTTAAAAACTATTGCATGAAAATCGTGAATCTGTTTAATTAATTACGAGTCCATTGATCCACCGTAATTTAAAGAGTCTAAAAAATTCTCATTTTTCTTAATTTTGACATTCTTATTGTTTCAACAAAGGTAAGAATGGGTTTAATAATGGGTTTTCCATTATTAAACTATCAAATATCTTGACCACTCGAATTGGTAATTTTTCGATAGATTTTAAAAAGTCATTCTATTAGCTTGGCATTATGTACACCTTTGTAGTGTCCTAAACTAAGTACCAATTTCGTTAGCTAGCCATTTTGGATAAAAAGTCAAAAAGTGAGCGCCTTTTTAATATTTTTGAGATCAATTTTTCGAAATTAAAAATTTCTATAAAGGATGTGTATAGTATTCAAAAAATCAAACAATTTATTCTAATGACTTCTTTATAAAATCAAAAATTACCAGATATACAGCATTTACAAAATTCCAAAAAACACACGATAATGACCATTTTAATCCAAATAACGCGCGAAATAAAAAAAATCAAGAGAACAAAAATGCTGCTTTTCAAATTTCCTACAACATTATCATAATAACTTTTTGAATTTTGTTGAAAAACTAAAAATTCAAATTTTGACAGCAAACAACATAATGGATAATCGAAAAATTACATTTTTCGGTCAAATCATGTAAAATATGGTAAAAGATAAGTGAAACCAAATTGTGAATTCAAAACAGATCTATAAATTTGTTATTAATCACTTTTTTTATAGGATGCGTAGTTTTCGTGTTAATTTCGAAAAACATCATTAACGGTCAACGCCAAATCTGCCCGCTGCTTGGACACATTCTTATCACAACTTTTGCCTTATAATTTTTTTTTTTCTCGTGTCTGGGATTTCAAGAAGTAGAATTTTTTTATTTTTAATGCTATTTTTTACGATTAAAACAAAAAACAGAACTATCAAAAAATTACTCATGAAAAATTAATTCATTTTTACATTCTCATCAGAGAAGGTATTAGATTCGTGTAAAATTTGACACCCTACATCCGAAAATCAGGTTTCTAAGGATGTGTCTGTATGTCTGTATGTCTGTATGTCTGTATGTCTATATGTATGTATGTCTGTATGTCTGTATGTATGTATGTATGTATGTATGTCTGTATGTCTGTATGTCTGTATGTCTGCATGTACGTCTGTCTGTGTGCAAAATAACTTTAGAAAAAATTAATCTATTAGATTGGCCTTTAACACACTCATTTAGTGTCCTAAACTAAATGCCAAGTTTGTTAGCCAGCCATTAGGATAAAAATTCTATAATTACTATTCCTTCGCACTTTAAACACATGATCCAACTGAAAGCACCCGTCATCTAGAAATAACACTAAAACTAACATTTGAGGATTGACAAGAATCGGTTATTTCAGTCTATCATAGAAAAATAACAATTCTGGATAATACAATATCAAAAATTTATGATTAAAGCAGAAGTACCAGAAGTACCAGACGATAGAAATTATTGTTTATTTTAGAAACATTTAACAGAGGAATGTTTGGCTGAATGCAGTAAAGATCAGTAAAACAAATACCTATTTTATTTTCAGCTGTAAAGGATTGCTAGAAGACTTTGGCTGATTTGTTCCGAAAGCTCGCTACAAGCAGAAACACTGAACTAGAAGTGTAAATATGGTATGTGTGGGGAGATTGTGTCATCTATTTACAAGTTTCACAACAATTTCATCTCATTGTTTTTCAGGTTTTTCATTTCTATAACCGTCTTTCAAACAATTCAAATATACAGGAAGCTCTGAGTAAATTATTATATTTCCAATAAGCTTGTTTTAAGATTAGCAACAATTCCTGCTCTTGAGTTATTTTGATAAATCGTCTTGTTAGGTTAAAATTTTAAGTTTGCAATAGTCAATTTGAAGGTTATAAGAAAAAAATAAGGCCGAAAAAAAGTTAAATAAAACGTAGTCTGTCGTTTTAAAAGCAATGCTAACTCGTTTTCCAGATTCACTTTCGTATCACGTGTTTTAATTGATCTTTTTTCATATATTTTTTGTGGTGTCCTTTGAATTCTTAGAACAGTTCTAATTTTTTCCGTACGCGATAAAACCTACAAAACTGAATAATATTAGATTTCACGTACAATATTTCTATATCCATATACGTACCGTCTCACCTATCGCAAAAGTCTGCGACTTGAAATTGCATTAGAAGAGTTCCCCCACCTCATCAAAAATCATTCTTTCCTCGCGCTTTATCTTCATATCTCATTGGTTGAGAAAATCAAATCTGTCCAACACATTTCATGTCTATTTCTGGTTATAAAAATTCTGCATAGATATAAGTGCTTCCATTTTAAACAGTTTATATTAAAAAATGGTGCACGAAAAAAAATTATCATGGAATTAAGAAAGCGCGGTAACCTGACCTTATTTAGAATCCTTATTTACTTAATTCAAAAACATATACTTTGCATCTAGTAAATGTTTTTAGATTAAGTAAATAGTGGTTCTAAATGCCGAAAAGTTGTCGCGTTTTCTTGATTCGATGATAATTCTTTTTTGGCGTAGTGAGATCAAAGCATGTAGGAGAATTCGCGACAAGTGCGGTAATGCGATTGGTGTGAAGGTGTTCTTTATCATGAGGGAAGCAGTTATATTCTCGTTTCAACTGCTAGGTAAGTGATATTTATAAAAAACACAAAGAAATAAATGTGATTGATTTTAGTCCATATTTAATTTAAAATTTGTAACATTTGAAATATTAGATTGGATAGAGACATCAATAGTGGACCACTTAAGCCACTTTAGCTATATAAAAAGAGACTGTGGACAAACTAAAATCAACTACAGAAATGATTAATTGCATCTGGCAAAGAGCTTGACCATACCAAATCCAAAACTGTCACCCACTCTCATTTTCTAAATATTTGTCCGACTGAGAAAATTTGGTCTGAATACTCCACCGTCCAATAGGAATATGTTTTGAAAAAGTTTTATTCTGATCCATGAAAGTAGAAGAGATGAGTTTAATATTTTTAATTTTCTGATTTCATACACTCTCAACTTCCAGTTAATTTAAAACATTTGAAATGAAAACAGTTCGGTTACGTCAAATTCTCCTTAACCGGCTTAACCCCACCAATGTCAATTGGGGCGGAGAAGATGAACGAGTGCGCTTTATACGTGTGCCGCTGTGTATCTGAGTCTATGCTGCTAAATGTCACATGCTGCTAAGTGGAGGGGATGCAAAATGTGAAATAACTAGGCGGTGCGTATTGATATATCTGATCTTTGACATAACTGACCTTTGACTTAACTGGAAGTTAAGTGTACTCAGGAGAAAATTTTAGAAAGCGGCCCTCTGATTAAGGGTTTTTACCTATTAATGTCATTAACTTATTTTTAAAAATGCCATTATCGGACATTAATGTTAATATATTTTCTGTTTACAATATTTGCAACTTGATTGTCGAATTGCGTTGCACCGAAAGGAAAAAATGCTGGTAGTGTCCCAAGCTGCACTACGCCTCAACAGAAAGGCTGTAGTGGTAAGAATGTGATAAATCACGCATGGAAATATTTTGATTTATTATAAATAATTGTAATGAGATGATAATAACAAATTTTAAAGGGCATAGCAAAATTTTCATTTTTTCATTAAAAAACTGTCAGAATCTCAAGAATTGATTTTTTTAAATCCTGAACATAGGTCTTTTTTTAATTTGAGGGTGCAGTTTTTCAATTTTCGGTATTGCTTTATTTTCAACTATTCTAAAGACTTTCTACGATTTTAAACTCAACTAAATTGATCATTTTATGATCTAAAAGTCGATTTTTACGATCGTTTAAAAAAATGTAAGGAAGGCTCACAGTTAATTTCTCATAAAATGGTATAGATACTGCGGCCTCAAAACATAAATTTTTTTCACTTGAGCCATCCTAGAAGAGATGGAGATTAGAATTACTATACTCAAGGAACCAGAAACATTCTCTGAAAATTAAAAAATACAGTTTATTAAATACCACTCTTTTAAAAATTCAAAAAGTCTCTGTACAGGTATTCATAGTACTCAACAAGTCAAACAATTTATTTTATGTAAGAAAGTCGGCGATTGATAGAAAATTAAAAATTCCAATAGTTCTAAGTATTTTCTAATTCAAAAGTTAATCATGAGATTTCCGCCCTGTACGATAATAATATTTTTCTATGATTGTAGTAATTGATAATATCTATTTCACAGGTAAACCTTCCGGTCGCTAGGTCTTTTAGGAAAAATTTAGAAACCCTCTAACAGTGATATGGACACGTATTACGTTGACGGAAGTCACGCAGCTTGGTTACAAGTTGCTTTACTGTTTCAATGTTTTAATAAAATTGAAAACATTTGGAAAGTTTAGAAATAAACGTTAAGAAAATTTATGCTATATGATTTTTAAAAAGTTTTTTTTTATATTCATACTAGGTACATCTCTCATAAATGTCACAGCCCAAATGCAATTAGTAGTTTTCCACTTTTAAATGATCAAATACGGCGACTATTCGAATTTTTAGTATTCTAGTAATCATTAGTGACAAACTTTGCCCTAATTGAATTAGTAGAATTTAACTAGTAATTGTGAGAATTTCATTTATAAAAGTAGGGGGGTCTAATCAAAATATGGTTAAAAGCAATGTTTTATCCCTTTTTGAAAGCAACTAAAATTCGTTCTTCTGACTTTTACTCATCTCATGTCGTTTAGAATTAAAATTTAATTTTTTGATAATTCGTTAGCAGTTTAGACGGTCAAAGGAAAAACTACAACTATTATCAAAAAATATTTGAAGCAGCAGATTTCCATGCCCTTCAAAAAACATTTGAAAATAGGTAAAAACGTGTTCTTACTCCTCCCTACACAATTTTAAAGAATAAGCCCACGTAAATATCGCGATGAGAAAATTTCAAAAAATTGATATACGAGGTTTTAAAAATATGAAAAATATGTGAACTTGTATCTAAATAAATCCCAATTAGTCCAGTAATCTGGTTGGCAAAATGAGGTGAATGTGGTAATGTTTAAGGCAGTAGAGGTTTCCTTCTTAAGTTGCTCATTTGGAATGGCATAAAAATGGGTTAGGTTTTTTGCCGACCAAGACATCCAGTCGCCAGACGTAGTCTGCAGCACCTTTAGTTGCCAAAACGTTATGTTTTAAATCATAAGAAAATATAGTGTAACTTAAGAGACTACAAATATTGAAATGCCACTATAGTATAATATTTTTTGAGCTCCTGGAATCAGAATGGGGTTTTAATTAGGAAAAGCCCGGTTTTCGAAAAATTGTGAAACAGAAGTACATTTTAATAAATAATTTGGTGTTTCTTTGTACTAGCTTCAGGGCCCGATAATAAAAACTCTATTCTTCCAATTAGATATTTCGATTCATATGAGAGTCCTTATCCGTTTTTATAATTTTTTCATCTAAAACCCGAACATGTATTATTTTATTGAACAAATGACACAATTAACGAATGTTGAAAAAAAAACTCTTTTTTCGTAAGTATACCTACCAATTATGAAAATATTTTTCATATGTTTGAAGAATTTTTTCTCCATTAATCGTAAAAATGTGGTATCTAGTGAAAATAATGAGCCTGCTGAAGAACCTTAGGAGTGATATTTGCTGAATGATAATTATTTAAATAATTTCTTAAAATCTTCCAATAAAAATATTACTCGTAACAATCAATAACGGCATTATTCCATAGAGTAGTATGGTTAATAGTATTAGTTATTTTTTAAGATTTAGTTAAAAGGGAAATTGAATTGTGTAAACAAACAATAATTGTTTAAAATCTTCAAAATTTTTTTCAAAATACTTAAAAACTTTTGAGTATCGCTACTACACATATTTGATTCACCTGTTATTGAACTGTGCACATTAAGTCTGCACATTAAATTTAGGTGATCATCTGTGCAAAGTTTATTCACCATATAAGAGTCTACACATGAGGTCTACACATTAAAGTCACTGCGTCAGTCTTCACATTAAGTATAGAAATTCAAGTCAACACATTTCATTCACCACGGGAATTTATTTAATTCTTTATTATGAGTCATATGTTTTCATGCAAATTCTCTGCATATAAATCATGTGTTTAGTTTCCACTGAATGCACCGCGGCGATGTAATAATAATAATAATAAGAATACCGATAATAATAGATGGAAGTCTCTGTGGCTCAGGCGATTAGTTTTAAATCCATAAGTTGCACAGTTATATCGTAACATCAAAGGATAAACAGAATGTGTAACCCACGTATGATAACCCACGCATAAAGATTACCCGGAAAGTGCTCCACGGAAATTCTACGGAAATTCCAGTTGAAAATTATACGCGAATTCCGGTTGGAAATTCCATTAAATTTCCGTAGAAATTCCACTAACTTTCCGTCTGCAATTTGCAGCCTGCAATGGGCTCTGGAAGTTCCTATCAAATTCTTGCAATCAGTAACGCTACACTAGGTCGACTCCAGTAGATCACGACCGTCGTCCCCATAAAATTGGTTTGCACCAGATGCAAAAAATATTTCTTCCTCGAGGAAGTTGAGTTCTAAATGAACCTTGGAGGTAACCAACTAATCTTTTTCATAATCCGTCATTACAGAATTACCTGCGAGTGCACCAGGTGCAAAAAACACATCTTTCTCGAGCAGGTTAAGTTGGAACTGAACCTTGGAGGCCACCAAACCATTTTTGGCATGACTAGTCACCATACCTACAATAACCTCAAAGTGCGGCAGGAGTAAGAAGTAGATCTCCCTCGAGGAAGTCGAGTTCTAAATTAACCTTGGAGGCCACCAACCAATTATTTCAAGACTTGTCACCATACAATAATCCGGCGACAGGTGTAAAAAATACATATCTCTCACGGAAGTTGAGTTCTAACTGGTTGGTAGCCTCCAAGATTCATTTAGAACTCATCTTTCTCCGAGGAGATGTGTTTTTTACACCTTTTGCTCTTAGGGGCTATTGTATAATGACGAGTTATTTAAACAAATTTTTGGTGGCCTCCAAAGTTCATTTAGAACTCAACTTCCTCGAGGAAGAAATATTTTTTGCACTTGGTGAAAACTAAATTTTTTGGGAAGAAGGTCATAATCTACTGAAGTCAACCGGAAGTAGTGGTACTGAAAGCACAATTTTTGCTAGAAACTTCCAGAGGACATTAAACACTGCGAATTACAGACGCAAAGTAAGTGGAATTTCTACGGAAAGCGAAAGGAATTTCCAACTGGAATACCTGTAGAATTTCCTTGGAGCATCTATCGGGGAAATATTTCCACGTGGGAATCACTCAGACGGTCAGCCGTGACTCTTGAAACATCGCGACTGGCGGTAAATCGGCGAAGGCGATATAGTAGCAAGAGCATGCTAATCAAGCGTACTTCACCATAAAAAAATAAAAGCTCGTTTAATAAGATTATGCTTAAGTTATACCGATATCAGATAACTATATAACACATGTATGGATGTGTGTGTATTTTATACTTTAACATTTTGCATATTATTGGCATCGTACAACGTAGAGCAAACAAGTAAAAGATCGCTTGTATAGTCCGACATTTTGCAATTGTGAAGCTTCTGAATAATTGCATTAATTACAAGCTAAGTTAGTACACTAAAGAGCCAGAATGAGACCGACTGATTTACCCTTTCCTAGAACTGCAGGCCCGCGCTGCTTCTCAGCGCACAGGCAGTGTCAACAACACATCGTCACTAGTTTGCGACAGACTGCTTACGTTCCCCAAAACTGATTTTGTCGCAGACCAGTGAGAAGGTACCCCCAAACGGCTTTTATATTGGCGTTTTCAAGGTAGAGAATCTGTACCCCTAAAAGAGCAAGAGTAGAGGCACTCGATGACCGACGGTCTCAGTAAAAGGAATTTGTTCATCACGCGTTTATTGCTCATTTGACTTTTGTCATCAACTATCCTCGCTTCTGTTTAATTACCAAATATACTGAGATATAGAAACATTAAGGAAGACTGGACATGAGTTTATATATCAAAAATTTAGAACGTACACTGAACGATTATTACTTGATGTTCTTAGTCATCAACTATCCTTGTTTTCTGTTTTATGCTTAAGCATGCTGATATATATGAACCTTGAGCAAGACTAGACATTTGTTATCAACTAGCCTCACTCTGCGTTTAACAATGAAAAATGCTTATATACGATGTAAACATGTAGAGCTAGACTGGAAATAAATTTAAGTATCAAAGTTCAGAACGTGCTTTGGATCATCAATAATCGCTAGCGTAAACCGATTCTCATTAGTTATCGACCAGCCTCGCGCTTTATTTATTTGAAATATAATCAACGCTGCCGATCTGAATAAACAGTTATTTAGACCAGACATGGAGATGCAAAACATGTCTTAAATAAAAATTCGTATGTGACGTAATTATCCCAGCCTAAACCCCAGAACCATCTCTGGTAGTTGATAAAGTAGATATTTCGGGTTTCAATCGTGTACAAAACTATGAATTTTGACGACGTTTCGTGAACATTGCAGTTCACTTCTTCAGGGCTGACCTGAAACTGAGGTATCAGGTCATGTTGTTCTTATGTATACTCTTTAACGATGCCTGTGATTGGCCAGGGCGCAAAATTCGTAGTTTTTTACACGATTGAAACCCGAAATATCTACTTTATCATAATGAATCATCGTGAGAGCATCAAATCTATTATCTCTGGTAGTTATTTTTACGTCCCAAGAAATAATACTGTCAACTCGATCTACTAATAACGAATCGCTTTGACGAAGTCAAGTCTTCTATCTCATTGTGACCGAAAAAACGCTCTGATTAAACCATGCACATTAAGATTAACTCACAATAGTTAATGTGTATTCAAGCCTTAAAGTAAAGTCCGTTCAGCTGACACGGAGTTGCCTCCGTTGACCAGTGGAAATGGCAGTAATTATTAGACGGTGGCGCACATAATGGATGAACTATAGTGATATCAATTGAACAAATTGTGTGATCTAAATCAGGTTTAGATCTACTTAAAATTATAGTGAAATGACGAATTATCCATTTCTACTGCTTGTAGGGTGATACACGGTCCTAAAAAGCTACCGAATCCACCCTCAGTTTCTTTTTCATTAACGTAACACATCGGACTTCATTCGGGAAATGACTCACTTGACGAAGACTGGAATTCTTAGCCGAAGGGACTTTAGTTCCGTGCTCGAATACCCGATCAATACTTTTAATTGATCTTAATACGCATGGTTTATTCTGAGCATTTCTTTGGTAATAATAATATAGGAAACGCGACTTGGTTGAATCAATTCGCTATTCGTAGATTGAGTTGACAGTATGCCTGCTTGATACGCAAAGACAAATAACAGAGATGGTTCTGGGGTTTATATAGGGCTATTTACCCAAGCTAAGGATAGAGAATATGAATACGGGCTTCCAGTCACTTAAAAACTTTTTCTTGAGAAACATTTTGCAACCCCATGCCTAGTCTCGACCAATGTTCATACAGGTTGGTAGTTTCGATTACATTTTTATTAAATAGTGTGCAAAACAAGTCAAAGATTAAAGAGAATTGCTTTACGCTAGTGATCATTGATCATCCAAAGCACATTCTGAAATTTGATTTTTAAATTTACTTACAGTCTCGCTTTCTACGTTTACCTATATCAGCATGTTTTATTGTCAATAGCAAAATGAGGCTAGTTGATGACTAACGACAAACAATCTATTCTAGTGGTTAATAATCCATGAGCAAAAAAACGCTTTATGAACAAATTACCTTTACTAAGACCTTCGGTGTTCAAGTGGCTCTACTCTTGTTCTTTTAGACGTATAGATTCTATATTGATGGGAGCGATAGTAAACTGGTGGCGAGACCTTGTTCAAACTAACTGTGCGGTGACGAACTTCGTACGCCTGCAGTTCTAGGACGAACTAAATCAGTCGTTCTTATATTGGCGCTTCTATGTACTAACTTAGCTTGTAATTAATGCAGATATTCAGACGCTTCAAATAGTATGATAAATTTTAAACTACTCAATACACATAATCTATTAAATAAAACAGATAATGAACAACAACGATTTAATTAAAAAGAATCCATTTATTAAAAAGGCACTTAGAAGGCACGTATTTACTGATCGAGATTCGGTTCTGGACTAAAGAACGAACGTGTCACCAATATCACATGCATACACTAAACACAAGAAATCATGGTTTATAGTTTATGTTACAGAGATTACACATAGTCTTTAAAGCTTTAAACTAAACTTCTTAGAACGAAACGAACACACACGACATATAGCATACGAAATTCATTACTCAGAAATGTAGATTATTTTTTTTCTTCATATACATATATACAATAGTTGAAATAACCCAACATCATTCATACATGTATTACATTGTTACGACGTAACAATTTTTATAATCACTTTTATAAATATCTGCGATTGCTTTCATACTTTCTCTCAAAAACATCTGCGATAGTATGTATGTAAAATTTACAACTTAGGCTGTTAAAGGTTCGGAGACTTATTTTGCTAAAATCCTAAATTACTTTTATCATATTTTCCGGAATATTTCATGTTTATAGCTTTAAGCCCCTAGAATCTATTTTGAACACGAACCTTCCTAAGTGCTTTTCGAGCGGATTTATTACTCTTTTTTAAAACATGGTTGCTTGACCATGTGGCCAACATTAAACGGAAACGACTAGAAGTCGAATTTCTACATCGGAGGTTTTTCTTGATTGTGTCTTTCCGGACCTGATCGGAAGGGTCCTTCGAGAAGGCCCTCGCTTGGTTTTCGAAAATCTGTACCTTTTGTGACATTACAATTCGAGCAGCTGACCTCTTCACTTCGTCTAAGAGAGTCAGTCCGCAAATATTTCAGTCTTCCTTCTTCCTTGTATATATTTAAAGTATAATAAAGTTAAGTTATATTTTAAATAGATGGTTTTATTCCTTCTCATCATTTTAAATAACGTTAGCACTAAACAATATGGTCCTTCGAGTCGCGGATGTTTTACATTGTGATCGTGCACAGTAGACTCAGTTCGCGGAAGTGTAAAACATTGTTTTTGTAATCTAACAAAAAAAGCGATTTTAGAGCTATTAACTGTAAAAACATTAGTGATTTAAAGAAAAAACTAGTGACAGTGAAAAGTGGCAATTTTATAGCTACTTAGTAGAAATACAAGTTATTTCAAAACTAGTGACAGTGAAAAGTGGCAATTTTAAAGCTACTTAGTAGAAATATAAGTTATGTCAAAACTAGTGACAGTGAAAAGTGGCAATTTTAAAGCTACTTAAAAGAAATACAAGTTAATTTAAAACTAGTGACAGTGAAAAGTGGCAATTTTAAAGCTACTTAGTAGAAATACAAGTTATTTTAAAACTAGTGACAGCGAAAAGTGGTAATTTTAAAGCTACTTAGTAAAAATACAAGTTATTTTATAACTACAGACTGTGAAAATAGCGGCTTCAAAGCTATTGGCGGAAAAAACTGATGTTCAAATCAATTTTACTCCAAAAAATAGTGACTCTGAAAACAGTTCCTTTAAACCTATTGACAGTCAAAGTTATATTTCGAAATTATTGACTCTGGAATTAGTAATGTCAATGAACTAATTGCCAGAACTCTGCTTGCAAAAGCAAACCAGCAACTACCAAGAAGGAAGACACTTAACCAAGTTCAAAATCCGTACGCTCACGGAAACTAAAACGCAAAATTCCGTGGAGTTCCAGATTAGATGACTTCAGCTTTTAATCAGAGTTTCAGAGAGCCTGCAATCATCGATCCAGCCAAATTTACCTGCATGATTAGCAGAATTCATCAAGAAGCATTGCAAATTCTTTCAACTAATAAGTAAGTCAGAGAGTTTCAATTCATATCTTATTCCTTTTACCGGTCCTCTCGTAGTTTCTCGAATGAAATAGGCCTTGATCTCATATATAAAACGTGTTTCAACTCTATCGTACATTTTGTGTTTATTGAAATAATTTAAAGTCATGGCCGAAGAAATCACAAAGTTAAGAAAGCTTCGCGGGTCGGTAAAGCGCCACATAACTTCGTTTCAAAATGTTTTAAATTCAGTCAAGGCGGATACAGACTTAGACACGCTCGACTTGGAGGTTAGATTATCTAAACATCTCACGTATTAGGATGAATTTAATACAATACAAAATAAAATCGCGATCAGCGGGTTAGCCAAAAAATACATAAATAAGAAATCACTTTTGCTGGCCGCTACGTCATCCAACCCACCAAGTGAAGCGTCGGAATCGCTTAACAATCGACGTTCATTACGCGAAAATTCATTTCAACCATTCTCGCGTTTTGAGCTGCCAAAAATCCAAATGCCTACTTTTCGCGGTACCTACGATACTTGGCTTAATTTTCACGACTTGTTAAAATCGATGTGTCACGACAATGACGAGATTCCTACTATCCAAAAATTCTATTACCTAAAAGCCTGTTTAAAGGATAAAGCCGCGGAAGTCATGGCGTCGCTCGAAACGACAAATGAAAATTATTTAGTCGCGTGGGAACTCTTAAAAACTCGTTACGATAATAGAAAAGTGATTGCTGAGAGTCACGTTCGGTCCTTGTTCGAAATTCCTCCAATTTCAAAGGAATTTTCAATCCGTAATTTATTAGATCACGTTCAGAAACAAGTAAGAGCACTCAAAGCACTTTCACAACCAACTCAACATTGGGATACCCTTCTCGTTTTTATGGTGAAAGAAAAATTAGGAAATTACACGCGAGAAAAATGGGAGGAATCTCGACAGGGAACAGACGTACCCCTTTTTAAGGATATGATCGCATTTCTCGAACAACGTGCGCTCATTGAAGGGTCGAAATCCATAACAAAAGCAAATTTCAGCTCCAAAACAAACGCAGTTTTCTAAAAATCCTTCATTTAAAAATAATTCTAAGAACGTTCAATCGTGTAACAAAACAACAGTAGCTTCGGAGTCAAAAATTAGTCAAATTTCGTGTCCTATTTGTTCTGAAAATCATCCACTTCTGCAATGTTCCCTATTTAAAAATATGTCGCCGAAAGAGAGATATATAGAAGTAAAAAAAACATCATTGTGCCACAATTGCATCAAGGGCTTTCATCGCACCGTCGATTGTAGGTCAAGAGAATGCGAAAAATGTTAAAGGCCACATCACGTTCTTCTTCATTTCGAAAAAGAACTAACAGTGGCCTCTTCTTCGAAGTCCGCCACGACTTTAGCGAGTTTTCAGACTCAATCTAATACACAAGTTGTTTTAGAAACCGCTGTTGTAGACATTCTAAATTCTAAAGGCGAATATCAATCTTGTCGAGCGCTTTTGGATTCATGTTCACAGT
>JAAAKG020058324.1:0-17986 GCA_010014905.2 Druon quercuslanigerum | reverse complement strand
GGCTCAGGGATCGAACCCCGGACCTCTGAGGTGAAGTCCGAGCGTCTAACCACTGAGCCACCGAGGCTCTAATTATTATTATTATTATTATTATTATTATTATTATATCGTATGCTCTTTTCCATGGCGTAAGGTTTTGACAAACCCACGGAAATTTGGGTCGGCATCATGTCACTTGCGGCAAGTCTCTCTCAGACAAGTCACACCTGTAGGATGACACATCTGCGGCATGTCACGGATGTGGCATCTCTACCTAGCTTTCTATATCTGAACTAGTGAAATATCACTATTTTATAGTAAAATTAACTATTTAATTAATAATTTAATTTAATAAAAAAAAATTTATATTTTTTTTTAATAAAATAATAATAAAAATACATTAGTGCTTAAGTTTAATACTATTTTTAACAGTGTAGCGGCAAGAATTCCCGTCTAACCGAAATACCCTAACCTCGAAATCAACACGACCGTTTTCTTTTTTAGAGCTATATCACTGCATTTCATTAAAATATTGCACCTTCTCGACAAACTATAAACTGGGCCACTGACAAACTATCAAAAACTCTGAAACTATACGCAAAACTAAAATGATCACACACAACTGATTTTTCACCAGGCAAGCGATGTTCTGCTGCAGTAACCAAACGTAAATGCAACCATTATGATAAAACCATACGAATACGAAGTGCACAGTCTGCGCCGGCGCTGCCGAGCCGTGATCACGTGATCACGGCGTCTATCTGTATTTCACTATTTGAATAGTGCATAAAATTCAGTAATTGAAAATAGTGAAACTTTCAGTCTTTTTCCAGTGAAGTCCACTAATTCAATAGTGAAAACCTAAAATGTCACTATTTCGCCAGTAAATCATTCAGTCATTTAATTATCAATTCAACTCAACTCAATCATTCAATTAATGAATTTTTTACTATTTCAGATTTAGAGAGATTAGCTTCTCTCCCGCGCGGAATTTATCACAGTGAAATTGATATTTTTTACTTAGTTGGTCAATCACAGGGGTGCCTTCCCGCTTCTTGTGAGACTTTGGAAAAGGGATACGAATGTGAGTTTACATTATTTCAGTCACCAGTCACTGGGGTGCCTTCGCGCCCCCACCAGACGTTGGAAAAGGGGTAGGGATATGACCTGAATTTATTTTTATGACCAGCCACAGGGGTGCGGTGAGAGATGCCGTCAAAATGTCAATTTCACTGTAAGAAATGCTGCAGGTGTGACATTCCGCATATTTGACGTGCCGAAAATATGACTCGCCGCAGAGGCTTGCCGCCCGTGACACAATATGTTCCTAGATAGGTCAAAGAAAAATAAACCTTTAACTCCATCTTGAACATTCCAGTGTATGATCGCAATTTCATAACATACTCTAAACTTAAGAAAATATTAAAATTCTCAAATATAATTTCAAAATTAAAAATATCTTCGCCAGAATTTTTATTATGTAACACTTTGAGGTAAAGAATACCTTCATAGGAACATGAAGTTCATTTATTTTGGTCTTACGATCAAATTAATTTAACTTAATTTGATCGTTAGACCAAAATAAATGATCTTCATGTGACTATTAAGGTAATTAATATAAAAATCGATCGAAGAAAGGGTTTACTTCTTAAAATTTGAGAAGTTTCATTGTATAAAAATGTAAAGAATAATAAACAAACAAATTATCTCTATAATCACAGTTGTTTAGTACGAATAAATTTAACATATTTTTTATATATTTCTTCGTTTCAAAGACGAATAGCATCACTTTTTTATTTTCTTACGTCAGTAAAGAACTAAGCAATTAAACGCAGCAAAATGTTTTATTTATTTAGATAATAAATTACACAATAATGGATATAGAAATAATTCTTATAGGCCTTAAGCCTTGACACTTTCAGGAAAATAACCTTAGGGTCCTATAAAAGAAAGTCCGGGTTGGGAATTCCCAGAACTGCCAGCACCCGTAATGTCTCGAGTGGGGGGGGGGGGGATTGTTGAGACTTTTGTGTCGAAAGTGCCGCAGTGCGCGAGTATTCGGTCGAGTATATTGCGCAACATTCTGCATTCCAATTAAAAACAGTTCAGGCGGCCCGGACTATTCAAGTTTGCTGTTTAAGTTTCGAATTTTGTTAAGGTTTAGTTTTCAAGATGGTCAAGCATGTTTCATTGCCTTTCTGGCTAATATATAAGTTATCATCTGTAGAAAAAATACATATACTGGCTGCATATACATCCGATCTATTTCTAATCGTATTTTCACGATAATGTAATTTAATTTAATTTTTATTTACATTGTAATCAATTAGAAATAACATTAAAGATTCTGTGAGAGCCATAATCGCAAATATTGTATTTTTAATTAAAAAATGAAATTTCGGAAATGATTATAGTACCAAAAGATTCAGCATAGGTTATGGTGTCATCCGTCACGCAAACACGAAAATGATAATTTGTATCAAAATAATTATATGAATATAATACACAGAAAAAAATAGTCTCATGTTTTACTAAAATAACAGCATGAAGTTATCCTTTTCAAAGACAGGACACACATAATAATACCATAAAAATGATATCTGTAGTTTGAACAGTATTCCAAGTTCAAAATCTGCAATTTTTATATATTTAAAGATGATTACCACAGTTTTTAATTATACACTGTGATGTAGTTTACTGACTAAGTATATTATTAAACTGTATAACAACGAGATTAGTATTGGAAGTTGTGAACATAGACTCGAGGCTTGAAGGTACGAGAAAATCTAATATCTGAAATTTTTGGGATGAACATTGGTGGTGGCGTAGACTATGGAGACAAATTAAAAAAGGGTAGAAAACTAGCTGTAATTGTTTACAAAATTTTAGGAGGAGGGATTGGGCACTCCTCTTTTCTTGACGTCACAACTTGCGGGATTTCCCGAGTTTCATTAGGGACGGTCAGGATTGGAAGATGACTTTTCTAACGGATAAATACTGCAATACAAATGTAAGTGTGTCCCCAGCGAGGACCAGATGCGCATTTATAAGCAAATAACCATATAAAGTGTAAAAACTAAACCTTGCCTTGAATCTTTTGGGAATTACAACCTTTCCAGTAATACAATTTGGCTGTTTTGCAACTGTATCACGTAGGCATAGCGTAAGAAAATATTAGAAAGCTAAAACGACAATAAAAGTCCTTGAGAGAAATGTACAATCGATTTTACAGAAAATATTAATGGTTTGAGAATTTCTGAATAATTATTAACAAATTGTTACGCAGGAACAATGCCCAATATCATAATATCACACAACTACTTTCGAACACATGAGGAATACATCAGAACATCACGGTGGGGCTGAATAATTTTATATGAACAGTTCGAGGACCCAAAAGTGACGAGTGGGAAGTTGTTGTAAATGGTGCCTATAATCAATTTTTCATGAACTTAAAATGATCCCTTGAGCCGTTTTTTTCTTCGTGAACAATTCATTGAAATTGCTATGTATAATAACTTAAACGCTAAATAAGCTGGTACAGCCATGTGATGCATGCTTGAAAAAGTATTTAGGGAGGTTAAAGTACTTGAAAATTATTACTAAGGCGGTAATGTTAATGCTTATTCTTCTTTACTACTTATCGATAATGTAATTATTTACTTTACCGATCATTAATAATAACATTTAAACAATTAAATAGTGAACAAAGTGATCTTCCAACGCACTATATGTTTATTCACATGAACCTTAATGCATTTTTCTTTGTTTACATCAAATGACTGCAATGATATGTATATTTACTTGCCTACACATAACTATATAATTCTTCAATTTCATGATCAAAACGTAAATAATCTTTCAAACTATTTGAACATCATTCTGTAGTCCAATATTTTCGAGTTCTATGTATTGTTATTTATAATATTGTCAGTTTGTATCGTAACATCGAAGTGTGAGCATCAAAATTAAATTATGTCTCTTACTTTCAGTTCGTGGATAAAAAATTAAACCAGTACCTGAAATCAAATTGCGTGCGATGTCGCACAGTAATTGCCCTTTAAAATTGTGCTTTTTGTGTCAAGAGAAAAAAAGTTCTTTTTCAAATAACATATACACTTGAAATATTAATTAATAAGCATGTCACTTATGACAGCTACAATGAGCGATTGCTGAAAGGACTATGTACGAATTGCAAAAAAAAAAATTCACATATTTTATTCTGATAATAATTCTATTCTGATGTCTGCTGATTACTCTAATTTCAAGCTAGCTAATAATACTCGATTAAGTTTTTCAAAGTCGTGTTCTTGTGAATGATGTATTATAGTGAAAGATCAAAGTAAATATATAACGTTTCAAGAACCTCTACTACAATCATTGAAAATCAAAGAAAAAAATGTACAAATAACAAATGTTACAACATGGTGTGTAATGTAATTACAGAAAAATTTACCAAGCAAGTGCGTCAAAATAATTATTCGATGAAATGAGGCTTCCAAGGAAAAACAAACAACAAAATTATAATGAAGCGGTAATTGCCAAGAAGTTCAAAGATTCTGGTGTGAATAAATTATTTTTGATAGGTTTAACTCAATTTTCTGAAAAAAATCATGATACTTTATCAGTTTTGTGGCTCTTACTAAATCTAAAGGATTTCGAAGGTGAAGTTTCAGCAGATCTAAAATTATTAAATACATTGATTGGTCTGATGTCTCACAGCTGTTCGTACTCGTGCACTTGGTGTACCGCTCAGCTCATAAAGATTTCTTAGACGCTATATAGGCGTGTTGAGAACAATTAAAGTTGCATTGAACATTTTTAAGCTGGGAAAGCAAACCAAGCTAAAAAAGAAGATTGTAAAATTTTCAAAAATTGTTGCAATTTAACGATAATTTGATCAGGCGAAGAAAAGCAAATTACTGACTTGATTGCACCACCCGAGTTACATTTTGTTGATCGGAGTTGTAAACACTTTATTTAATAATATGTACACCAAATTTGAACAAAGTTGTGAAATGTGGACTAAAAAGTGCAATGTACAACAACCTGTAATTTTTCTTGTGTGCAATTTGTTACATTTTTTAATGCATTTGAAGAGTTTGTAGATTCTTGTTCTTCAAATGATTAAAAATCAGATTACCTTGACATGATCGCTGTTTAAAAAAAAAAACGTTATTTACATTTAGAGATGAAAGTAACTCCAAAAGTTCACGCCTTTTTTTATATTAAACATTTTTGTGAGAAAAAAAAGGATTGGGGTTCTACTCGGATCAAGCTGTAGAGTCAGCTCATGCAAACTTCAAAAAATGTGGATTCAGTATCAAGTGAAAAGACACATCCGAAGTATGCAGAAAATTTACTTAAAGCTGTTCGCGAATATAATTGTAGAAGCCTTTAATTTACAAACACTTAAAGTTTGAAATTCACAAATCTATTTAATTTCTATCTTTGTTGTTTACTTTAAGGAATTATATTATATTTTCATTAAATATTTTGTAATTGGAAGTTGTCTTTATTTTAAAACTTGCTAACATACTTCCTAAATATACTCAAACTGTAAGTACGTGCAATAACTTGTAATTTTATTTGATGAAATAAAAATGATTTTATAATTTTTTTAAAAATGTCTAGTTTTTAGTAATTAATGAAATATATTCACATAAAACATTCATATTACTATTTCGATAATGATTTTCAAATACTTCAACTTGCTTATATATTTTTTCAAGCTCGTACCATATGGTTGTACCAGCTTATTTAGCATTCAAGTAATCATAAATAGCAATTTTATTCGCTTTTTTACGAATAAAAAAACGGCTGAGGGGATCATTTTAAGCTCAAGAAAGATTGATTATAGGCACCATCTACAACAACTTTCCGCTCGTAACTTTCGTGTCCTCGAACTTTTCATATAAAATTATTCAACCTAACCATGAACAGTTTAAACACGTATAGTTCCGAAGTATCTACAACGTACAAGGGTAAGTCATGTCTTGCTGGACACGGTTTGCTAACTATGGTCAGGAAACCCTTGAATTACGGACAGACTGGCTAGGAAGGGAAGGATGATTTTCGCAGCAGGTACGAAATGTATAAATAAAAATAAAAATAAACTCTCGCATTGCTGCAAAAAATCTTGTCACGTTCTTAATTAACTCAAAGCAAAGAAAGAAATGCTTGCTAGCAATGCGGTTTATGGCCATGAAGTCAGAAATTTGTTATAAAGAATCAAAAGATAATTATTTTGTGACTTTTACAGTTAATGGCGTTAATCATATTTAAAAAAACATGGATCATACAAGATCACGGATAAAAAAATTATCGCAAACTGTGCCTGATTTACATGACGCGATCGAGACAGATCGAGAAGAGAAATGTTTGCTTGTTAACGATAGATAAGAGAAACTCTGCATGACGCGTTTTTAAAGATTAGCGTTTTACAGTGAACAATTCATAAAAAGTTTCGATTTTGAAACTGTATGAAAATTTGTCTGACACTTTTTCTTTTACTTACTAAGCTATGGAATGTGACAAATCGAAATTTGGTGGGTCTAGACCAAATATTTATCGTTTGCTGAAATTTCGTTCGTACACACATTATACGTACACTACGATTTTCTAATTTTATCCACATATTTATATTTTGTAAAAATACAAATTTACATACAATATTGTAAAATATTTTCCTTAACATTATTAAAAATTGATGCAAGAATAAAAAATATCCCGTAACTTAAGGTGACCCAATTGACCTCCTTAATATGTGACCAGTTCATGGATCGATTGTTATAAAACAAAATGGTCATATACTTTATATAAGCACAATACAATTAAAAAAAGTGACATCGAAACACCTGAGATCGAATTACCAGATATTTTATTATATAGAATATGCCAGTGGTTATATAATTATATTAAATACGTGTACAAATTTGCATTAATTTTCTTTCGCATGCAATAGGAATAAAGTTAGAATTGATAATCTGTACTGATGAAAATATATGACAAACATAATCTTGTGTCACATCTATTCACAATGACATTAATCGAGACAAGGCTGATCAAGGATGAGTTTACATAGGTTTAAGGTAGTTGTCTATCCAAAGATCAGATTTTGGGAAAAATAGATTTTTGGTGATTTTAAGAATTAAAATAATATTTATTAATAATTTATTTCTTCAAAGAAATTATTTCTAATGAAAAATTTGCAAACTAAAACAAAAAAATTAATGTTAGGAATGTTTTTTTCTTTCAATTAAATTTTTTCTCACTATAGATATACGGCTCTCAATAGTGAAAATTAATTTTTCTATAGCTGATATCGTTAGAACCGTTTTTCGAACTCTTATTTATCTCTTATTTATCTATACTAACTTTTTAATTTCAAAATTTCCAAAAATTGTTTTTCCTCATTAATTTAATGATTTTCTAGCTGACGTGTTAAAGCTAAACAATGACTTCTGTCGCGAACTAAAAAAATTATATGTGCAAAATAATAAGAGGGAAATATTAAGAGGGGTCGATGTGGGGAAGTTACTTGATACGTGATTTGTGGCTCACTAAATACCTTATGTTAATTGTTCGTATTAAGAATTCGCACTGGAAAATAATAACATAAAATATTTTTTTAACTTATAATTAAATTTAATTGAATTATCGTATGATCAATATTAAATCATCAATAGTTTTGCCATGTATTCATGATACGCTGACAAAAATTTCCGTAGCGATTTTGCTATAAATGACATAGAGATTGAATTCTTAAAATTATTACTATAGATTTTACTCTATTTCTGTTGTAATTTAATTATTTTGTAATTTAATATAATTATTATTTCCTTATTTGAGAAGTTTCATCATTTCGCAGTGAAATATTTTCTGACATCAGTAAAAGAATAGGTATGTACTATATCGCAATAAAGCTAAAGGCCTTTAATCTCATTTCATATCTAATTTATAGTTGTTTACAAAAAAAAACATTTTATTTCATCAGATAATAAATTACCTCAAGGTTAATGGTCTCAACCGCTTCTGTTCTTTTAAAAAATCCATCCGAGGTTATGCAAATGTTTTCAGAGGCATTATCTACGTTTATGAAAGATGATTCTTTTTAATCACATCAAAAACTCGAAAGAATGCTCACAAATTTATCAAATATTTTGAACCTAGAAAATTTCAAATCATCACGTATAATTTTGAAAATTAAAAGAATTGTTCCAGCATTTTTATTATGCTGTCGTGCAATTTAAAAAATCAGGATCTACAAAAAATTGGATAAGTTGATTTTAGGATTAGAATTTGTTCAACTGTTGATATAATTAATGATCATTTTTTATAATTATCATAATAAAGATGGATGTAAACTTCAGGCGAGTCGTGCGTCGTACGAAAGCAAGATCTGCAAAAAATTCTACGGATCTGCACGAAGATAGAGGCCCTGATGCGACAGATATAATTGCGCAATAAAAACGGATCTTTAAGATGCTACGTAGGGAATTTTTAGCAATTTACACAAATAAGACAAATAATAATTATCTTAACAGTTTTCATTGATTTAAACGGTTTTTTCTATTTGCAGATCTTAATTTATTAAATAGCGTAACATTATGTAACACATTGATGCTGCGAATCATAAAAAATATATAATTAATAATTAATAATAAATAATTTAATAATTTGTTACTTTTTTCAATATTTCTTTATTCCAAAGTTAAATGGCAACACTTTTATATTTTCTTGCATCAGAAAAAAATGACGTATTAGATTGCAATTAAGTGTTTCGTCTTTTCAGATAATAAATTACTCATGGCCATAGATTCAATTTATCCTTATTTGGGCTGAATCCTAAGCACATTTGACACCTGTTTAAAAATAATATATAAGGCGATTGTAATGAAGACCATTATCATTCTCCAAGTATTCAGTTTCTTGAAAAACATCCTTGTTTTACGGGCTTTTTCCATAAAGTATTTGATTACACATTTTTTGTCGAGATTTTCTTTACTAGATGATGGGGAAAAGGTCACTCTCTTTTTCATTACTAAGTGAGTTATCATATATATAAACAAAATACGTATATCTGATGTACAGAGAGTTTAGCAACTGTTTCTACAACTATTTCCTATTCCAATTCATCTTCGTATTTCTTTTTTAATAATGTAATTAATTTTAATATTAGATAAAACGTTTAGGTGCATATATCCAGATAAATTTCTGAGATTTTAGGCCCAAGCTGTTTTTATTTTTCAAAGAAAACGCATTTAAAGGCTGTCTTTTTCTTTTAACATGAAATTTGCTCCCTTCCGGTTCTTTCTGGAACACAAGATAAATGGCAATAAATTCAACACAGATTTTAGTTTCATCCATCAATCAAATTTAAAAATGATAATTCTAACCCTAACTTAAAGAAAAATAAAAATATTTCTTAAACTAAAACTGACAAAAAGCGCTCATCTGAAATGAACTTGAACAATTACCATTTGAATTAAAAAGAGTAAAATGGCATTATATAAACTAATTCAGATAAGATAATTAACCAACTTTAATTCTTAATATTGTGTATCGTTATATAACCAAACTTAATCTCATGTATATAGAATGTAATTTAAAATAGACACACAAATGAATAAATGTTTGAATTTTTTATTTCTAAAGTCATCGCAGCCTTGTTTGTGGACACATTTTCAGTTCCTGTAATCAGTGTGACTGAGGTGAGTTTCACTTTACGTAAAATACTTATTTAAAATTATTTTCTTTTATATAATACAATGTGTCCTTATTCATCTCATTTAGAACATCAGGCGTACTATTACTAACTACATAAAGTGTCTACGTGAATGTCCTGTGAGTAAACTAAATTTTACACGGTATTTCATTTATTAAACAACTATTCTTTTCCAAACAATTGTAAGCTGAAAGAAACACTACGTTTTCAGTTAAATTTCATAGACCCGATTTGTTCATATTATCATGGTCAATACCTGATTCTTGGTAGAGAGACATTCCGTTGCTACAGAAGAACCTGCGACAGAGGTCAGTTGTGCAGAAAGACATTTTCTTATTTTCTTAGGATTATATATATACATATACATTTTATACGGTGACCCATTTTAATCTATAATCCCAAATATCTTCTGAAATACTTTATCTACGAAGAAATGATTCCAACAAAGGTTGACCAGGACCGAGGGGGACAATTGACTGTACCATAAATTTTGATCTTGAGGTCAATTTTCAAGGTCAAATGTAGGTGAGACCATTTTCTTAAATGAACATTTTAGAAGATATCTGGTAGTTTCTCAGAAATTAGACCTTTATTTTTTACCTTTCCTAGGTCACAAAAACCATTTTTTCACAGGTTATTTTGGCGTGAAATTTCCAGGTTTTTTTTTTAAATCCGCAGACAAAAGTAGGGGTTCTCATTTGAGAAAAGGGTCTTTCCTATATTTGATATAGAAAATTGACCCTAAGGTCAAAATGTACGGTACAGTTAAATGTCTCCCGCCATCCTTGTCAACCTCTGTTAAAACCGTTTTTTTGTAGATAAAGTACTTCAGATGTTATTTTTGATTATAGATTAAAATGGCTCATCGTGTATGTGTGTGTATATACCATTTTCGCCGATGTATTAGCTTTTGAAGTAGATATATTTACTTACATTTTAATAAATATTAATCTCTACTGTAGGTGGACGTTATTTACATGACGGTGTTTGTAACCATGAATCGGAAGCAAAATTGAGACGTTCTGGACCAATAGAACCGGATTTTTGGCCCTTCTATCCGCGACCGCGTTCTTAATTCCAATTAAAGCTATTTTTAATCCTGCTCAGTCCTCCGCAATATATTTTAAATTTCGTTGTACATACCTGAGCTTTCTTTAAATTTTTCGAGTGCTAAATACTTATATGTATGGAAAGATGTCCACAAGAAGTCAGAGAAGTTCAAACGCGTATAGTTCCTATGCGCCTAAAATGTATACAGTTAAGTCACGCCTTGTCTGTCATTCTAAATTCAGAAATAATAAGACTTTCTGCTGCAAATTGAATGAGACTAAAGCTGTCAGATAATAAGCACAGAATCAAAAAATTGTTTAGCTGACTTACTGTCGTGAAATATTAGTTCAAAGCCTAGAGAAAAATAAATTGACATTGTGAGGTATTAAAATCAAATTAAAAAAAAGTATTTTGACTTCTTGTGTACAGTGCACACTTAACATTTGTAACCAACTTTTTCTCCTGTGCCAATATGAATAAGTCAAGACAGTTCGTGGATATATACAGGTGACAATATCTAGACCAATATCTAGACCTTAATTTGTTTTCGCGTTTTAAATATGTTGAAATTCAAAAATTTACCGAATTTGTCAAGGCTTTTCCTATGTTAGTGCATGTGCTTACTTAGATTTAGAATGTAACAAACATCAAGAAGAGAAAGTTATATATAAAATCAGTCGGAAATGCTAATAGTTTTAAGACTGGGAAAAGTGTAAAGCGAAAGTTTGTGAACATTTCTGTGTATAGGTTTACCGAAATTCGAGATAAACATCGATTTTCTTTCTACTCTTCTTACTCTTACAGTAAGAGGAAATAAACATAAATACATAGCATATACAGAAAATATATTTTGCATTAACATTACTCGAATTTGGTTCAAAATTGTGAAAGATTTTGTCCGTTGAGTTAAATCGATTGACCTACTTTATTTGAGCCTAATTAATGGACCTATTTGTATTTGTGTATCTTTATGGGAGCAGATTGGGGGAGCTGTTAAAACTTGGTTAAATCAATCATACTTCGTGCATCCAGAAACTTATATCTTTGCTAATTATAATTAATTATATTTAAAAATTCCCGTCAAATTTAATTAAGCACCTCAGAATTAGAGAAACACTACGCAGGTAAAAAGAAAGTCACTATGTATAATGCATAATGATATAAATATATAAAAAATATAATCTTGTGTCACATCTACTTACACTGATATTAATCGGGACAATAAGATAGATCTAGTCTAGGTTTACACAGTTTTAAGGCAGTTCTCGTGCTGAAAATTAAACCACTTGATGGGTGGGATCTGGCGGTTATTATGGTAGAAGTATCAGCGTGAATTTGACTAAGCAGCGAACCTCGGGTGACTCTTGATTTCCAGAAGATCTCACTGAGCTAAGAAGTTAACGGCCATGTCAAGGTTAAATGTTACTAGGGTATGGTGATTTCTAAGGTGTCCTGAAATACCGGGCAACTTTCGTATGTGAATTGCGTTCTTCTTGCGGATAGGACACTGTGGGGATGATCCCTCTACTTCTCTATCTGCTGGTATGAAAGACATGAATCCCGTTAACACAACTAACAAAAATAACGGGATCTATATGATTTCTAACACCTCGAGTGTACGTCTGTCAATAGGACTTCAATTAGTTTCATAAACGGCGATCATGTTATTCAGGATGATGGTGCCAATAAAGCCTTCAGAAGAAGAATATTATAGTATTGCTGTCAGAAGAAAGTATAAACGCCAGCAAGCTCCTTAAGGTGAAATAACCCTTAAATCAGGTACCCACTAACGATTCTGGTCTGATGGCAGTACTCCTATTGTACACAAGGGATTTGCTTAAGACAAGCTAAATACAAAACGAACAATTGCTGTTACGGCAGCATTCAAGACTGGGATCTTTGAGATAAATTCTGGTGACATTATGCCAAAGAGTGATGACTGCCGATTTAAAAACAACTTGATTTACGTCATCTGCTCAGATAAGGTTGTTACGATGAGGCTTATTGAGGCAGTAGGTGACTTCAAACCATGGAAAGGTACAAGAATAAAAGCTATTGATTCTATGAAAGTTTCCATGCCTGCTAAGTGTATGAAATGGAAACCTGGAACATTCGAGGAACCATGATACATCCTTAAATGATTGGCAGTCCAGAATCCCACGCTAAAAATGGGATAGTGGATGATCATGCATGTGAAGAAAGACCCCAAGGTAAAACAGTTAGTTTTGAGTGCAGGCCCTACAGTGGTCGATAGCATCGGTAAGGACGACTGTTTACCCTATCTGGGATTGAGTTTTCGCCCAGAAGCCGCTAAGGCACAAGCCGATGTGATAGAAGAAATCCCAAAAACAGAATTACGTGACATGGCTAAAGTCAAACCTGCTGCCGTTCCGGGAAGCTTGCGAGATCAGGCGGCCGAGGTCACAGACTTGGCCGTCCCAAGCGCCCCTAGTGCATCACAATCCTATGCCCCGTAGATTCTGATCCAAGCAGTCTTCGGTTAGTACGTATTCATATAGGAAATCGATAAGTTACGGTGAAGATTGGCACCTTCGTCTTCAAAAGTTTTGTTCGCGACACAATTTAAGCGAAAACGATAAAACGTCTATGCAACCTGGTCCCACTAATGCGCTATTAGTCGTAATTGGTGCTACTATTCCTCTTTTTGTAACCTTTCATTTGTCCCCTTTTCTTTTAGGCATCTCGTATCCTGGGTCTTTCCAGGTTAGCACGGAGTTACGCAGTGGAGTTATCCTCAGACAGCCTTGACTGCAAAACAACCGTGTAATTCGCAATCACGGAGCTAATTGTATGTTTATCGGTTCCAAGGGTCGACAACGCGTTTTCTAAGGCCCTATTGCATACGCATATGAGCCAGTCTCTTCTATAAACTCTTGGTAAATCACAACTTTCCTAATGAATTTTCTGAGAGATTCCTGGAAACAATCCATGTTTATTTTTCCTCATTTCACGACGGTGGAAGCTTGAAGCAAACTCTCGCCGCCATAACTCACAAAACTCGTCAACATAGCCCTCACTCTTTTCGCGATCTCAGAGAGAGTATAATCAAACACACTGCTTTAATGTGTTCGAAATTGCCTACCTTAATGATATTATTATCTATTCCTCCGATTTAGAGGAACATCTGCACCATCTTTCGTTAGTTTTAGAGTGCCTAGCGATCTACGGGCTCACTATCTCCGTAATAAATTTTTTTTTGGACAGACAACACTCCCGTGCTTCGCGGACGATAGCGACACTAACGGTAAACCTTCGCATACTAGGAAGAAATTTCGTTCGTTTTTGCTTATTTGTAGCTATGTAAAAGAGAGAGCTCTTCGGAAGTACGAGCCCCTCTAACTGACCTAATCTCTCCAAAATGTCTATATAAACATACCAAATAAATTCAAGAAAAGTATGAGGCATCCAAGCTCGCTTAGTGTTGAATGCAGATTCGACAGTGGTCGATAGCATCTGGAAAATCGACTGTTTACCCTATCTGGGATTGAGAAGGATTCAGATGACTCCTTTCCAAAGACTCCTTCAAGTCCTTCCGTTCCACATTTGAGGTTCGTGGTTTAAACCGATGCAAGCGCAAAAGGAATGACGCAGTCTTTATGATGGAGAAAACCGATGCCGCACGCTGGAAAATTCCCTTTGCCAGCTCAAAGTGTTCGATAGCAGAGTCTATGTATCACTGTAATTAGCAGGAATCACTAGCCGTTATTTGAGCCATCAAGCGTTATCGGCCATATCTCGAAGACGCTCCCTTTACGCTTTGGCTCTATTCACATAAAGACACGCGGGACTAGCTCACCCGATTGGATATCCTGGTGCGTGAATTAAAATTTACGATCGAGCACGTACACGGGTAGTTAACGAACTGCCATATGCCTGATGGAGAGCCCGAAAGCAAGCAGATGTTACCACTGACACGTTATCCCGTTGACGAGGATAAGGCAGCATCGATTCCCATGCTAAGTGCGACGCGGCTCCTTCTACTCCTTCTCCTGTCAAAGAAATCATTGCAGCTCAGCAAAAGGATTCAGGAATCACTGGCGACGCAGTCCCTGGTGAGAACTTCAGATCACTCACCCCCTTACGCAAGAAGATTGGTGCTAGCCACTTTCCGTAAAAGTATTATTTGGGAATATCACGATGCCGCCGTTGCTGGACACTCTGGAGCGGAAAAACAATCCGCGCTGTTCTTATGTTCTTTTGCTGGTCAGGGTTGACCCACGAGATACGCCGGTAGGTTTCAGGATGCTATCTTTGCATTTTCTGCAAACCAGTACGTAATGAACAACCTAAGAGGTCATGTTCGCCACCTGCCAGAAGGGCGTGGGACAACGTCGCCGTTGATATTATGGGCCCGCATCCACGGACGATCTAGGGTCATTAGTTTATATTGGTCGTACGGACATACAAAAAGGCTGAAGAGCCACAATGGACCTCAGTTCACATGAAATGCTTGGGCCGATGCCAACCGCAAGCGGGTTTGCGAGCTGTGGCCAATCCCACGAAAAGGAGGAACCAGGAAGTTAAAATGGTTCTTAGGCTTTGTATGTAGCAAGGGAATCAGCGTACCTGGGAAATGTATCTGCCAGAGCTACTTTTTGGACTTCGCTGACAAAAAATGCAGCGAGAGATATCTTCCAGTTATTTTCTGCGAAGGAAGACTATTCTGAACAGCGTCGACTCCGAGCAGATGAAGCTCGCTGCAACCAGATCGCGTAGCAGGCAAGGTAAGCTACTACATGCACTGCACCACGTTTGTGTTCCGGTTGACTAGTTGTACATTCCAAACTTATCGTCAGTTCTCCGGAAAAGCTCATTTAAAATATTTTCCTAGTTTAGACTTTTCTCTTTCCTTCTCACACCATTATCTTTTCTTTCACCTGCTCCTGTTTTCGTTTTTTCACCCAACTTAATGTGATACGAGTTCCCTTTTCCAGCTTCAAACTTGGTCCGCTATACCCAAACCAGTTTTACTCACTCGCATATGTCTTTCTCTTTTCCAGTTTCAACCTCAGTAAGCCAGAGTCAAACTGGTTTCCGTGTACTATCTCCTCTCTTCCGACATATCCGCATTTCGGTCCACTTCTTTCTTGACGATTCTCTCTGCTTTCCTACTAGCACTTCCCTTGCCTCTCTCTCTCCACGCTCCTGTTTATACTCTTAACTCTGCGAAAAAACTAGGCCAGTATGCTGCTTTTCCTTCTACAAACTTGGTACGCGAGATTCAAACAAAAATAAAAATGTAAAGACAATTATTATTGTATGGAGATCGCGAAAACGCTGAAAAAGTCCGGGGACTGGAAACGAAGGATCTCATGTGGCCCACGAGACAGCTCTTTCCCAGACACGAACGACGGCCTGCGATCCAATCAAAGTTATTTGATCTTCAATCACTACTTGGGACAGAGTTTGTCTCTGCATCCTCCTTCGAAAGTCACATAGGTGCTTTGTACCTTCGGAAACCTTAAGTTTTTCAGAAAACCAAGCTGTGATTCGAAACTGCCTTAATCCTGGCCCATATTTTTGTTTCGTGACCAACTAAGGAAGAAGTGTAGCAACGACTGCAGGGAATCTGACGGGCGATCGCCCTGTATTCCTTTTTAAATCACCTTTGGCTATATCTTGCATTTCATTTTGTTGTCTACTCGAATTTTTACCTATTTTCTTTTTCTGTTTACATTTTACAGCTATAAATTTGGTTTAAAGGTGATCAAAGTCCATCGTACACAGAGTGCCGGGTGATTAGCACCATTCACCGATCACCTCAAGTTAGTCGGTTTAACTGTCCCTGGCGGTGTAGGTGTAAGCGACCCGGAAAGAACTCTAGAGTCAAGGCTCGTCTCACAGCCGAGGCAGCGGATCAGTTCGTAGCAGCACGTGCGGAAATTCTCGTGTATCCTTAAGAGGACTCCGACGTTACTCTTGACATGACTTAACATAATTCAAAATTGATTTGAGAATAAAAATTATTTCGTAACTTCAGATAAATCAGTTTACCCACTTGATTCGAGACTATTTGCTAATTATTGATAATTATCATTCAAAATGCTCATAAGATTCAAATAAGTTCCATATAATAAAAAAACGACGAAACACCTGAGATCGAATTACCATTTAGTTTTTTATATAAAATAAACCAGCGGTTAAATGTTTCATATTAGATACATGTACAACTGCATGATTTTCTTTTACATGTGACAAGAATAAAGTTAAAATTTATACTTTTTACTAACAAAAATATATTTAAAAAATAATCACGTGTCACATCTATTCACAATGACGTGAATCGAGACAAGGCAAATCTAGTATGAGTTCACATAGATTTAAGGAAGTTGCCAATCCAAAAACCAGATTTCTAAAAAAATAGTTTTTTGGTGATTTTAAGAATTTAAATAATATTTATTTTTACTTTATTTATTTAAAGAAATTATTTCTAATTAAAAAATTTTGAAACTTAAAAAAGTTATTTCACCAATGTTTTTTTGTAATTGAATTTTGTCTCACTATTAATTTTTACGAATTTTTGAAAAATTGTTTAATTCTCATAATTGAAGTTTTTTTGAGGAAAAAGTTTCTGCAACTTCTTAAACTCTTCGCTTCCAATCGTAATAATAAATTGTTCTATGGCTGATATTGTTGGAACTATTATTAAAAAAGAAATTTTTTAAAATAATTTATTTATTGTAAGATTGAAAACAGAGTTGTACTAAATTTTTTCCCAAATACAATTCCATACAATTTAAACTATTCATAAAATAATCATTTTTTGTAAGCTTTAATATTTTTTCATGAAAAATCATAGTTTTTTTCTCCCATGCAAGAGGGCATGCTACATGTTATTACACAAGGAGTATTTTAAAGATATATATTTTTTTTTATCTGTAACCATAGAGGCGTATACTCTTATTAATTTATAATAACTTCTTTATTTTTAAATATCGAAAAATGTGTTTCCACAGTTATAGATGATTTTCTTGTTGGCGCGTTAAAATTAAGCGATGACTTGTGGCGTAAATTGCAAAAAATTATAGCTCAAAGATAAAAAGAGCGAAATTTCAAGGGGAATGCCGAATGTGCGAAAGTTACTTGATACGTGATTTGAAGCTTAGCAATTATCGGCGATTAATTTTTTATTTTCAATTCCCACTATACATTAATAAAATAATATATTTTTAACTTAATTGAAAGGTAGAAATTATCAATACTTTATAT
>JAAAKG020058313.1:0-17986 GCA_010014905.2 Druon quercuslanigerum | reverse complement strand
GATTTAAAAAAACAAAAATTATTTAAACAAAATTCATTTATTGAAACAATTTAAAATTAATGTAATAATGTTAATAAATATTCCACTAGACTAATAGTAATAATTTTAAAGGAAAAAAACAGATAATTGAAAAAAAATTAAAATAAATTCAATTTGCTTAAACAATTTAAAATAATTAACGAAGGATAATAAATATTCTACTAGACTAATATTAATAATTTCAAGTAGAAAAAATACAAAAATACAGTGTTAAAAAGGTCGGTTTCATGAATAATTGACATTTTTGTTTTCAACGGTAGTTTTCAGGTACTCACACGCTGTAAAAGAGCACCTGTTAAAGTAACAAAAAAATTATGGAATTTATTTTTTCGGATTTAAAATAAAAGAGAATAAAAGAGATTGATTTCCACGGGCATACAAACAAATTTTCCATCCATTTTAGGACTACCCTACATAGGAAGACTTATACTATTTGGTTCAACTATACCCAACACACAGTGCAATTAAAATTACATTTATTTTGTTCCATATAAAAAATTTAAAGAATATGTCAAATATCAGTTTTTTTCAGAAAACTGTATTCGCAAAACAAAAATAGATTGTTCAAATATGATTTTCTCCCATTTTTATGTATTATTTGTTTATAACTAAATAGGCAAAGTAAGGTTAAACATTTTGAAGAAAGAAAACTTTCCAGCACTTATCAAAGAGAAGATAGTTATAAACAATAATAAGTTGTGTAAAGAACTATTTTTGTCAAAAAGTTAAAAATTTCAGAAAAAAGTGCAATTTTCTGTGATTATTATACATTAATACTCTTTTAAACGATAATAATTTGTTTAAACTATTATTTTTCCTTAATTTAATTGATTATGAAGTTAGTCTAAGTAAAAAATAGATAGTTACAAAATTCTGGATAAACCGACACTTTTTACTATCAAGCTAAGATAATTTTTTTAAAAATAGAAATAAATCATTTTCACAATTATTTTTGACAAATTTATTTAATTATAACTTTACTATAATTTCAAAGCGTACAAAAAGCAACATTTTTTAGAAAAAAACCGCAATTATCTGGAGTTGAATTAAATATTAACTGACTTTAAGTGAAAAGTAGAAATAAAGTTGAAAGTTTCAGAAAAAACTGAAATTTCTAGCAGCATTTCAAAATTATGATAAACAACAGTAATAAATTGTTTAGAAACTTATTTATTTACAAAGTGGAAAAGTGTTGAAAAAACCGTGACTTTTTGAATTTCAACGCGATTTAGCTAATTTTGACAATACCGAATAAAACTGAAAACGACATCTTTTTTCTTACGTGGAATAAGTTAAATTTCACGGGCCTCTCGTCGCCTCTAAATATAATTATTTTTATAAAGAAGGAAGTTAATTTTCTAATCAAATAGATTTGTAGTGAATATGCATGAAAATTCGAAAAAGAAAATTTTGGAGTACCCTAATGTACAAATATAGATTTCTTACGAAATATACATTTTAAGAGAAGTCTATCTGAAATATGATTCTTCTAGATTGTAAACATCGTTATCAAGTTTATTCCTGATTTTTAGGATATAAATTAATACAATGAAAAAGAATGTTTGAAGTTCTAATAATAAAAGTTGGTCAGGTGTATTAGAGTCCCTTTCTGAAAAGTTGAGAGTTGAATAAAGAAAATAAAGTTTTTTCAAATCTGGTACATGCTGTTGACAAAGAAATATTTGCTCACATGAAAGTATTGTATTGTTCCTTATTCATAACGAAACGGTTCTGAATATATATTTATAATCTTTCCGTAGATATATCCATGCAAATCAAATTACACAAGTTATATCTGGGATTTAGAATTTTAAAATGCATTTAAAATGCACTTTGGAAAATATATTTTTGTTTCATAAATAAATAGGTAATTCGTGATTGACTACTGATTCTTCAAAATTGTTAAAATTTTAATAACTAGTTTACACAAACTTCAAAAATTTCAATGTTTTTCTTACTCACTTAGGTACATGTGGATTTCCTACTGATCTTCAGACGGATCACATACGTTTAAAAATGACTGACCCGCTAGAATCGATACTTCAACTTAAGATCCAACAAAGATATAATGATAATTATCAACCCTATTGGATGTGCCCTCATTCATGGTTTGCGCCTAAGAAGATTTACTTTTTTATCCGGACAGCAGGCGGTGAAAGATTTGGTTCATATCAGGGTTTTCCAAAAAATCAAAGAAAAGGGGGGTTTAATGAAACTATTCATGGTCCAAGCATAGGTTGGATAAATTTAGGAAATCAACGATTGATATCTGGAAGTTTCGAAAAATACGAATTGAATCAACCCCACACTCATATTGAACCCTTTGGCCAACTTTATGTGACACTGCCAAATGGTCCTGTCTTTACTTCAAAGTTAACTATGCAGCAACCACCAAAGGAAGATTATATCGATAACACCTCCGCAGAGTCTTCACAAGGACCGATTGTGAGAAAGAGAAATATAGATCGCAAACCTTCTTTGAAGTTTTAGTGACTGAATGTTAAAAATAAAAAGATCTTAGATAAACTTTACTTCTATGATTCTTCCAACGAACTTTTGACTTTTATTAACTCTTCCTAGACCTGGCGATTTACAATTAGCGGAGATTTGGAGAATATCGGTTTCTCAAGATTTTTCCTCAATAACTTGGTTAATAGTAAACGAAGTACTAATACTGGAGTGTAGGGACAATGAATATGCTTCCAGAAATAGCATAATAATATACTGTTAAAGAAATAATGTTGTGTTTGAAAATAGAAAATGTGATTGCAATCTGTTCTAAAATATCATTAAAAATGGCTTCCGATAGATCTTAATAACATTTTTTTTATAGTTTATAAAACAGTATGAAATGAGCATACAGGCTACTCTGGAAATGTGGCACCTCTCAAACCACGTATTTACCGCAATGCTATTAGTATGGCGGTTCTTGCCTGCTTTATGATACGAGAATAGACCGCGAGATATTTCGGATTCTGAAAGAGTCATCTAGTGTTTTAAGCAAAATCGTTCCATTGGAATGAGTTCGATTTGTCGCAACCACTGAAGTATTTATTTCTGTTTTTTGACACTCGTACTAAGACTGTATATATTATATGTTTCATTCATCTTGATTGGGACTCGGGAGAAGGAATCCTTGAAAATAGTGAATGAAATTAATGACCTAAACGCAAAAAACCTTGATTTTAAGGTTTATTTTTTATAAAAATCGATGGATCACTAATTTTTGCGAAAACTATCACTCACAGATAAAAATAATTAAAACAACAAATGTGTAACTTGATTAGCTATGCAACTTTTTAAAAAAATATTTAGCGATATTGTTCGTATTGGCTTAGATGAACGCAAGGAGCCATGATTTTTATGGGTTTTTAAAATAAAAATCGATTATCACTCATTTTGTCGAAAATGATTACTCTTAAAAAAATAAAGGGGGAAAAAATATGTATTTTGATGACACCTATAACCTTTATTTAAAAGATTTTGCAAAATTTTGAATATTCGCTTAGATAAACGCAAAAAACCATGATTGTTATAGTTTTATCATGGTTTTACCATGAAAATCGCCTATACGAATTTTGAAGAAAATTGTAGGATTCTGCTATTTTGAACTTTATCCGATGATGTTGCTGAAATCCTTTTTATTGTTATAAACAAATTTAAGAACGAAATCGATTTTCACTTTGCATTGAAACCTAAAAGCTCTTTTCATCACGTTTTTTTCCCGTGAAATCAAGTATAATCACTGTTTTGATTCAAATTAAGCACAAAAGTATTATTCTTTTGATTGTTATAAATAAATGTCATCAAAAAATTAAATAAATAAGCACCACAGGATATATAAAATGCATTTTTGCTGTGCAATCATCATTTTCTCATGCAACAATAAAAAATACATGACAGAAATGGACAATAAACAATATTTTCTATTGTTATAAACAATATTTATAAAAAATGCATTAAATGGTCACTGTTTCATAGCAAAAATCCATTTTTGCCTAAATGTTCGTTTTATCCCTAAATTAAAATTCTTATTGAAGAAATGGATATTTGACAAAATTTTTAATTGTTAGTCACAATTTTGATCAACAAATGCATTTAATAGTCGCTTTGGAATAAGAAAAAATTCTATTTTACTGCAATGTTGATTAGAGCATAAAGAAGCAAAATCCAGCGAAATATACTGTCATCTAGAAGCATTTCCCATTGTTATAAACAATTTTACTCAATTAATTATTAAAACAGTTCTTTCGTATAGAATAAATCTGTCATTTGGTTCCAATAATTAATGTTACCTTGCAATTCGGAACCAATCGTAATACTTCTGCACTCAACATCTTTTTCCAATATTATAAGCAATGAAGATGAACAAATTAAATACTCACGTTCAACTTTCTTCGCTCCTTCGAGAAATATGGGAACACAAAATTGAAGTTGAACGTTCAGTGACGAAGATCAAGATTGTTTAATATGATGGGAGATGTGGTTCGATGTCAGTATATTTATTAGGAGCTTCATTTTTTATGGTCTGATAAACATTTCAGAAAAAAGAGATTTTCTCTATTTAAAGAATAAGTGCATTTTATGTATCAAGAGGCACTTATTTATTAAATTTGATTTTTTTCATAAATTTTTTTAAAAAGAATTAAATAGATTGCAGAAACTTCATGTAAGTTATCAGAATTTGTTACTCGATTGTAAATATATCAGTTTTTCTCATTTTTAAGGTAATACCAATAAATGATACAGAACCGGCACCTCAAATATGATAAAACTGTTGTTTTCAGAATTTTAAAACTTGGATAACAAATCAAAAAATATTAAATCGGGTAAAAATTGTAGGCTCTATATTATTTTAAACCCTAATTTTTTAATTCGCCGCACTGTGCACCGCCGTGTTATTTTCTTTTTTATTCGCCAAATATGAGCACAATGTTCCAAATTGTCTATAAAAGATTCTAGGAATAAAATTTAGAAAAAACGCTCAAAGGTAAGTACAAATATTCTTTTACTTCTTCCAGCACTTAATAGACAAATTTATACGTCACGATTACAGGCCCTCTTTAAGAACTAAGGGGTGACTTTTTCAACCCCTAGTCCTACATAGGTATTTTCAAAAGCTTGTAACTTCCTTTCCATTCAAAAGATCAAAATTTTAATGAAGGTTTTTTATAGGTTATATTTTACTCTTTTATTATATTTTATTAGGAAAAAGGTTAAAAAATTTATTAGATTTTTGTAAACAATTTAATTGTTAATTTAAGTTTTTTTGAAAAATGAGCTATTTTTGTATAGGCTCAAAATAAAGCTTTATCTCTTGGCTTTAAAAAAGTTCCTGAATAAAAATATGGTCCCGTGAATAGTTTCCACGAATATAGGCCCCGATGTATCCTCGTGCCAAGACGTAGTCCGTTAATATTCCACATACTATTTTGCAAGTCTACCATTTGTTTAACGCGTTCAAGTTCATTCAGAAAGGCATGCAATTAGCTAATTAATAATTTAAGAATATTTTACAGGGAATCAGAGGAAGTTTAAAGTATTTGTTATTTGTCTAAGCAAATAAAAAGAGCAAACTACTCTTTTCTCAAGTTATGTTGATTTTTCTCAGTATGAAAATTACCTTATTATTATAGTTAGTCAGGTTACAATAATTGTAGAATGTTCATATACCGTCATCAAAAAATTTAATTTTTTAAACAATTTTTTGTACGAATATGTGGGTAATTAGGGTAAATTTCGCCTACTAACTTTTCTTCCAATTTTTCAACTTATTCTGAAGCTAAAACTCTGAAGGAATAATTTTTTAATGTGGTTTCAGTTATTGGTTATTGCTGATTTATAACAATGTGAAAATTTTATAGTTTCTGATTAATCTATTTTGTATGGATCTTGTACTGTTGCTCAACTTAATTGCAGGTAATTGAGCTCAATGCAATTGAGCACTTGGATGCAGTAACAGCATACTTGCATTTTCAGAAGTCACTTCTTTCTTATTCGATCTTCATGAAGTTATACGTAAAACAAATGATAAAGATATGACTTCTCGAAATAAAAGTGGGTTGTTCTTTTGATACAAGAGGATATTTCTCTGAGTCTTATTTAATTTCTGAAAGGTATGTTGGCATTAATGTTTTTACAAACAGTCTTTTGTTCTGTTGGATTTTATTTTGTTTAAAAATATATTATCAAAAAAAACATTAGTAATAAAATTTATGATTGATAATGTAGACGGAAAAATCTTAGGGTAATTTTTGTGCTAATCTTTTTGACAAGAAAAAACATTGGAAAACACCAGATTTTAGAAGTTTATTGCTAAGTCAAAGGTTAAATTTTGCCTGTCTTTTTAAAAATAATTTCATAAAATGAGTTTACAAGTGCCTGCGAATAAATTTATGATATAATAAGAACCTGTTTAAGTGAAAGAAGTTGTTTAAGACGGTGAAGTCTACAACAATATTGTAGAAAAGGAAATCATGAATAATCCAGACATTTTATTTGTTCCGACAGAATGCAGTGATTGTAAAGCTCATAAAACACAGCAGGTCTAGAAAGTTTTCAACAAATTATAGAAAAAACGAAAAAATGATATTATTCATACGTGCATCTACATCTTGAAGTCGCAGAAAGATAATGGAAGAATTTAGTACGATGGAACTTCAAGCCAGGAAAGCTCACAAATTATTTCAAAAACATGGAATGCTAGATTTACCTGGAATCTAGCTAGAAAGAAACCTCTCGCCAGAATTTTTAGCAGTAGTGACTGATTTTCGTAAAGATGACGAGAACAGCCGATGAATGCCTGTGAAGAATTTTGTACTCCACAAAAAAAGAAGATGGAACTAGCGAAGATGTGCAAAAACGTCTTATTTTTGGGAACCTATCAGAGTTCTACGACCGTTTTGAAATAGAAAATGAGGACATGAAAAATGGTTTTTGAAAATTTGTAAAACGTAGCCCTCGACATTGAGCTTTATTCGGAAACACACACAGTTTGTTTGGCCTTATCATAAAAAAGTGCATGTTATATTAGATGATATTGATATCAAGCATCTAACTGAAGACTCTGATATAAAACTACAAACAGCTAGAAGCAATCTGGTCGCTGAAGTAGCTTAATCTGAATCTCAAGGACAATCTATTAGCCGGAGTTTTCTTAATTATTATGACTTTGCGGAAAATTATGCATACGTTTTTAAAAATTCTATCCAGACTTCTCAGTAGAATAATAATCAGGAATCCATTACCACAGTAGTTATTTACTACAAAGGGGGATATGCATTGAAACATGTAAACATGGCGATAATTTCCGATATATTACACCATGACAAGGTTGATTTTTATTTCTGCCAAAAATTAATTGTTGAATATCATAAGAAGCATTTTGATCTAAAGAAGTTTGATTACGTCCCAAATGAAGCACCGCAACATTCTGAAAATAAGTATAACTTCATCATCTAGCAGTGACACGGAAAAGATTTTGAAATTTCAGCAGAAAACTGTGCATGGAAGAGGACCATGCTGTGGAATCGGAGGCAATTTAAAGCGACTTGCATCAAAAGCCAGCTTGCAATATCCAGCAGATGAGCAAGTTCTGAATGCTTGTGATTTATATGAAAGGGTTAGATAAAATTGTAAGGAAGCAGTTGTAGTCTTCAGCTCTGAAGATGACCATAGAGCAAAGAAATTGGAATTAGCAGATCGGTTCAGTGAGGCTGTCACAATAAACTCTACTATTAGGTACTATGATTTTACTCCTAAAGCGAAGGAACCGCTTAACTTCAAACGTTCTTCATATGAAGCGAAAAGCAACGTGTATAACCAAACAGAATATCATAGAAAATGCGAATAAGTCTCAAGCCTTTAGGAAGAAAGGCCAACCAATTAGAAAACCCTATGAAGTAAGAGGCAAGGGTATTTATGAAAAGTAAGCACCCCGAATAGTTAGAGGCGAAGGGACTCACATAAATTGAGCACCACGAAGGATTTTAAGGTCACACTGCTACCTCCACATGGTGAATTCTAGAAACTATCATTTTACAGATTGTAGGCTAACGTCAGGCATTAATTAACACTATGTCTGCACTTTATTCATTTAAAAAAAATGCTTTTTATATGTTAAAACACGTCTAAACTGTGCATTTATTCATGTAATATTGATGAATAATCAATAATGATTGTAAATTGGTACACTATGATTGTAATAAATCATTCATACTGACACGAAACAAATCAACATCACTTCTTAAAAGAGTAGTTCACCCTATTTATTTGTTTAAAACAAATAATTTAAACTTCCTTTGACGTACAGGAAAATATTCTTCAATCAATAATTAGCTGATTTCATGTCCTTCTGAATAAACTTCACTAGCCAAAAGTTCAAGCTTTTTTTGAGGACTATTAAAAAAACCGATTTTGCGAAGCATATTCACTAAACATAAGTTTTAGTAATCCTGTTTCCAATTAATTTTAAACTATGATAATGTTTAGAAAATTCTTAAAAATTGTTCAATTGTTCCTTCGAAAATGTTGATTCGAAAATGTCACCCCCACCACTTGGAAAGTCATCATTGGTCTTTTAAAAAGCTCCAATTATTCTCTCAAACTTTTTACGTCTCTGTCGTCGTTTCAATTATAATCATAATTTTTTACTTATTAATTTTGGAACAATTAGATAAAAAAGACAATTCCTATCCGAAAATAGTTATCAGAAAAACCGAAGATATTTTAAACAGCTTCAATTATTCGTTCATACATTTTTTACGTATCTATCATCGTTTAGCATAAGGTTGGAATATTTGATTTTTGAAAAGCATTTTTGACAGATAAAATCAAAGTCGCTCGTCATTAAGTGCTGGTAGACAAACTGTTTTTCCGTTTAGGACTAAAATCAAGTGCTTCCAAAGCTCGATTTAAAATTTTCATTTGTTCTCGAGTTATCGTGTTTACGGACGTCCCCGCACCGCCCCAAATATGACCCAAAAACCAAAAACTACATTTTTACGTATTATTGTTACTTTTTAGCAATTTCCGTCGTCTTTTGCATACAAATAATTACTAATGGACAATTAGAATAGTTACCATGAATTTTTGAATAATTTTAAATTGTTTAAACAAATGTATATTAATTAAGCAATGATTTACTCACAGAAAATGTAAAAGAAGATTCGTATTTTCTAATTGACATGTAAATTTTTGTCATTTTTTGAAGTAGTAAAAAAAAAATGATTTAATTATTAAAATAATTATTAATTGTCTATTTTCAAAATTTCAAAAATATTTGAAAAATATTTGAACACTCAATTTGCGTTAAATCATCTACTTGTACTGCCGCACAATTGTTATTTTAACATTTTTCAAGCCATCATTCATCAAATAAAAAGATTAGTATCCAAATATTTATATTTTTTCCAAGGAATTTACGTTTTTGATATTTTGGCCGTTTTTCTGCATCCTTTGCCGTGATATTACCATCGTCTAGTATGGAGAATTAAATCACGTATAAATTATCTTGGTCTTAAGATCTTGCCCCAGGTTCCCGTTAGACGGCAACATTAGGATTCCTTTTACAAGTAGTGTATGGTGTGCTTTGGTCGGCCATAGGACACCGCTTGACGGCAACTCTAGGATTCCCTTACCACGGATGTGTCTTGTGCGTTGGTTGGACCTAGGTCCTCTTCAGATGATAATTATAGAATTACTCTATAACGTGTGTATTAATATCAAGGTTTTAATGTACATGTTTCATGAGCTGCGATGCCAATCTAAATTTTGTATAGAAAGAGGATTGGGTTAAAATATGATAAAAGAGTCTCGAGCCGCGCTTGTTCGGCTAGGCAATCGTTCGTTGTGGTAACGCTGCTTTCCGGATGTTGCTGGCCGCTATGGAAATTGCGCGTCACATACATTTTTAGTTTTTCTAATGGGTCCCTAGTTCCACATCCCTTATCGGTTTTTTTACTTTATTTCGTTGTGATTTTTGTTATACTACTTGAATAGCAGTTTATAATCAGTCAAAGTGAAAATTTCGTAAAGAGACTTACAAATTATATGATGGTCTTAAATCAGAGTTATAAAAATAGCTAAAACTAAAAAACAAAAAATACGCAATTTTATTAGGAAAATGAAATGTGCTCCATATTTAAGAACCAGGCCTCTATAAACGGAGCCCGGATTACAGACCCCAGCCCTCATGAACCTTCCACATCATTGTTGATATAATTGAAGCAGTTATTCCATTAGTATTACATAAGTAAGTCAACATAAAAACTAGAATAAGTCTTCAGGCTTCAATAGCAACATTTGGCAAGGCGTATTTTGTAGTATCTTAAAAGGCATGTCTTCCTTACTCTTATAAAGAATTAAATCATTTCGAAGTTCATCATTATAAATATTCTTAATTTATTTTTTATAGAATTTGCTAGTGAAGTCAATGATGTGTCTCCTAATAGTTTTTATATTGTCCCACATCATATCGGGGCTGCGTAGGTAATTATCGGCCTAATAATCACTTTATATAATATTAATTAGTTTTTAATATACATATTGCTACACTTTCTTATGAGAGAATTTAGCAGGCTGATCATAAGGAAACCTTTTTTCTTTATTCTAACAATATGCTTTCTATTTCTAGGTTTTTTATTTAAATTAATACCTAACCAGATATCATTAGTCTTAGGCATTAGGTCAGTATAATTCAGAATCAGATTTGGAGTTTTTTCCATTCTATTCTTGACTCTCAATGGAATTCAGTTTTTTACATTGATTCTTAATTACCATTGATAAAAATATTCTAAACGGATATCTAGGTACATTGGTAATTTTCTGCAAATATTGGAATCCGCAAACGTTGAAAACCTAACTAATTCTGTTCTCGGAATATCATTGATATAATTAATAAAAAGCACCCGGCCTAAGATGGAGCCTTAATGGACTCCAGCCACTATTTTTCTTTCAGTTAATGCGGTTCTATTAGACGAGACAACAGAAGTTCTATTTTCAAGATAGTTTGTCAAATTTCAAGAATTTAGAGAGGATATTTTAGTTTATATTATTTAGTTTAGATATAATTTATCGGTTATTCTGAAGTTGATAAAGAATGACATACGTTAAAAGAAGTCTATGTATTCATAGATTAGCAAAGACAAGAAAGCGCGTCATTTGTAAAAGACTAATCTTTTCCGCCTTTTTTGTTTCCTTCGACGCAATGGATCAAAATTTATCTTCTTAAAGAATTAAACGCCGATACAGTAATATGCACAGTCACTCATGGAGGATAACGTACTTGTGAAAGTGCTTGTAACTTGTAGGGGATATTGCTTGTAACTGTAAATATTGTTGTACTTGTAAACTTCTAATTTTTATAAAATAGGCCCAACTTCGCTGTCGCGCTTTTGTCACTGCGTTGACGCGAGCGAGCCAATCCGCGGTATCGGGGTTCGCCTAGAGTGTGCGTAGATGCTAGTTGGCTACCAGCCTTGCGACAGCGAAGCAATCAGAACATGGTCCAGCACAATGCTTTGATTGCAGAAGTTGGTAGCACAAACGAATTTTGTTGTTAGAATCCTATATTGGATACCACGCACTTGAACCGGGACTGTTTTCTTCACTAATAAGATAAAAATGCAAATATATGCTGAATGTTAACTATCAACTAACGGAGTTTTTTGGGTGACAAATATTTTTATGTTACGATTAGATCTCAGTTATATTTTAAAAAATCAGTCAAAACATACCGAGAAAGAAGAGTTTCAGCATTCATTAAGGTTATCAGAATGATAGTAGTTGACAACTTTTTCATGAAAATTAGCTGAGTTTTTGCCCTGACTCTGTATTTAAGAAGATATTTACTTTTCTTCTACAATTTAATCCTGCCGTACACGGTGCTTTTTTCGTGCTGGATTGCTTGCTTGGAGCTGTGACGGCTACTAGGCAGGCTGCCTTGCAGGAAAACGTCGTTATTGTCCCAATCCATCCTCCCCTAGTATCTTTACCATATTCTTCTGCCAGCTTCCTTTATCTTCCTTTCCTCTCCTACATCGTTCCCATTAGTGCTTCCATGTTTACTTTCATTTGCCCAATACATTCCCTCTCTTACCTCGTTTCACAATATAAATCTTGCTATTCTAATCCACCTTCTCTCTCCCCATCCCTTTTCTAAATACTTTGGCAAACCTTCCTTTTTTATCATCTTATACCATTTATTGCATTTTGATTCCTTAATCAACGCCCATCTTTTTATTAATTATCTTTTCCTGTCTTTTTTTCAATTCTTCATAGCAGCGTAACCACAACGAACGATTTCCTAGCCGAACAAGCGCGGCTCGAGACTCTTTTATCATGTTTTAACCCAATCCTCTTTCTATACAAAGTTTAGATTGGCATCGCAGCTCATGAAACATGTACATTAAAACCTTGATATTAATACACACGTTATAGAGTAATTCGATAATTATTATCTGGAGAGGACCTAGGTCCAACCAACGCACAAGACACATCCGTGGTAAGAGGAATCCTAGAGTTGCCGTCAAGCGTTCTCCTATGGCCGACCAAAGCACACCATACACTACTTGTAAAAGGAATCCTAATGTTGCCGTCTATCGGGAACCTGGGCCAAGATCCTAAGACCAAGATAATTTATACGTGATTTAATTTTCCATACCAGCCGATGGTAATATCACGGCAAAGGAGGAAGAAAAACGGCCAAAATATCAAAAATTTATATTTCTTGTAAAAAATATAATTATTTGGATAGTAATCTTTTTATTTGATGAATGATGGCTTGAAAAATGTTAAAATAACAATTGTGCGGCAGTACAAGTAGATCATTTAATGCAAATTGAGTGTTCAAATAATAAAATAGTATAATATTAGCAGTAAACTATTGGAGTATTAAAAAATCAAAATTTTATTTTAATTAAATCCATTGGGGAAAATGACTGTTACTGTCCTTTTGTTTTCCGTTAGCAATGAATTAGTTAACGTTTTTTTATTGTTTCTAAACAAAAATTTGTGATTTTGTGTTTAGTCGTTCTGTTTCTAACTTGATGTGAGTTCAGAATAGATTGGCCTGAAAATGACTGAGAAATTTTTTCTCTAATTGGTGTGCACATCGCCTAGATATTTGTACGAATCCATAAAAAAATAAATCCATTTTTGCACTTCCATGAGACTCTTTTGTGATTAAGAAAAAACTCATAATTGAAAAAATGAGTATTACGAGTTTTTGGTACTAATTATGATTTTTTGCAGTTTTTCTTGATGCAAATTTTTTTCTAATAGAATAAATACTAACTTACATCAATAACTAAATGTTCAAGTAGATTGTTTAAGCAATTTGTTATTGTTTTCAGAAATTTTATTTTAGAATAGAAAGTCACTGTTTTTAAAAATTTTCCACTTTTTGTTCAGTGTTCAATAAGAGTAAGGGAATAATTTATAAGCTCTAAAAAATATAATTGCTTAAAAACATGTTGATTATTATTTATTTAATTTTGTAAAAAATGTTTAAATTAGTTATTATTGTTAAAAATTACCAGTATTCTATTTTAGTACAACACAGTTGCGGGTTTTTAAAATAAATTATTGAACTTTTTGTCCACTTTTCATTTAGAGCTAAGTAATATTTAATTTACTTTAACGAAAATAACGTTCAAATAATTTATTATTATCGCTAAGAAGACTATCTTTGTTTTATAGTAGAAGGTTGCGTTGTTTCTAAAATCTTCAGCTGTTTGTCTACGCAAAGCTGACCATTTGCTCTATAAATAAACATTCCCATACTATAATCCTGATAGTTTAAAATTTGGAACTTATTAATGAAAATAAAACTTAAATTCTATTGAGTTTACTAGAATTTACTCAATTTGGCTGATATTCTTTGACAAAAACTATAATTTGTACACTTTATTTTTTTAATTTTCTGAAGTGCGCTTAAATTTCTTAGAATTGATGAGATTTTTCTCATACTCTGAAGGATTTTCTTGGTTTAGCAAGCATTTTCTTAGTTCATTTTTTACCTGTTTAGATTTATTTAAGTTCTTGTTAATCCGTTTTAACTTCATAAATGTCAATTTTTTCCTTACAAATTTAGGTGCGGCTGGAATTCCAGAACTTCATGGTAACGACATTAATATTGAAATGGAAAAAAAAACTTTTTACAATGTAGTCTTCCGATTGAGAAACTTTCTTGAACACAACGCGATACCTGAATGGATGTAACCTAATCCAGGTATTTGGCCACCTGTGCGCATTAAATATTATATTCGAATGGAATCTGGAAATCGTTATGGTGGGCTACTTGATGATATAAAACAGATATCCGTCGGCAGATTATATGATGAGCGAATAATAACTTGGTTATGTATAGGTAGTGACCACTTCTTACCTAACAATAGCAGAGATTACAATGTCAGTACCCCATACCGATTTTCGACCCTACAGCCGCCTTTATATAACAATGCAGCAGTTCATTGTTACTATCATGTCCGGAAGAAATCACTATCGGCAGTATATCCACCTGTTCAAGAAAGGAGCGAGAGCAGTCTAAGAAGAAGAGTTGTAAGCGATCAACATGCTGAAAATTATGGTTAAGCGAGTGTGTGCGTGAGATCGCCGATGCGTTTCGTACTGTAAATCTATTTTGTCTTCTTCGAGATCTGTTTAAATTAGGCAGACAGTTAACTAATAGATTTTTATTGAGCTATCTAAAATATAGTGAGTGAATATCAAAAATAAAAATGTTCTAGACTCATCAACTTTAATTGATTCTTGCCTGATCCAGCAATTTGCTTCCTTGATTACTGTGATATGAATTTAACTTTATAAGACCCTTTTTGCTAAAATTGATTTATTATTTATTATTTGTTCCTAATTAAAAAGTCAAACAAAGCCCAAAATATCAAAAAAATCCGCAAACTTCTAGAATTACTAAGTAGAATTAGAATTAGGATTAGTTATTCGCCTCACGCTGATTGAAAATTGGATAATCATGTGTCTCAATAATTATTTTTGATGAATTTTATTATTTGGTAACTCACTCCAATTAAAAAGCGGAAAAATACTTTAAAATTTCAGAAAAAAACCGCAACTGTCTAGCATAATTTAAATTAAATATCATGAAAAGCTATAATAAATTGTTTAAACATTTATTTCGTGAAGATTAATTACTAATTCACCTCACTATATTTGAAAATTGGATAAAAAGTGGAGAATTTGTGATAAAACTGCAAGCTTCTATGGTTATTCTAAAAAATATTAACAATAATAATAAATTGTTTAAACAATTATGTCTTTTAAAACTAATTAAGTATAGCCTCAACCTACTTGTGAATTTGGCATAAAGGTTAAAATTTTATTCAAAAAGCACGACATATATACACTTCTATCAGTATCAAGTCGTCTTTTATGTATTAGAAACAATTTTTAATAAAAAAAACTGAAAAAAAATCATAATTAGCCTAAAAAAACTCTTAAAGCCCGTTTATTTTCATATGGGGTTTGTGTTGGGATCCTATAAAAGAGACTTATGGGGGTGTTATTAAAAAACTAATATTTTGTCGTATTCTATAATTAATCGTTAATAGAAATATAATTTTTTTTCAATGATTAATTTTTGTGTGGATCTAAACAACTTTTGGGGTAAAATGCATGAAATTCCAACAAAATAAATGAGAAGAATTTGGACCACCCAAATTTCTTGCAATGCCAATGTACATTTTCCGTGTACTAGTTTATATTGCACAATTATCTAAAATTTCTAAATTATTCTTAAAATATAACAGCTTCTAAAAGTTTCTTATTCGTTCGTTTTCGCCCTGAATTGGTACCAAATCTTAATCTTACGGCGGTATTCTCAATTAAAAAATGAAATCTATTTTTCAATTTATAACAAATGGAAGGTCAATAAAAATGTTTCTATACAAAATATTTGAAATATTGATAATAAACATAGTTGCATTCTTCTATTTTTATTGTAGGAATTTTCATTCTCAAGACATTAATTTGTCTTTGTACATTAGCAAAGTCAAAGATACTGTTTTTAATGCTTCAAATATTATTTTATGAAAAATGAAAAATGGGTTAATAAAGGTTTCGAGCTAAAAACATTAAAAAATTTTGGCTGTGGTACAATCCCAGAATACACACTTCTATTTTAATTCTGTAGGTATTAGAATAACTGTTTGTTGAAAACATGGATACATCATATACGCGTTATCTCTTTTCGGTCAGCAAATAAAAACCTGTAGAAATGTATGAGATAGTTAAGATCTGCAACTAGGTGAGAAATTGGCATCTATGGAAATATTAAAATCACGAAAATTAGAATGTTTTGAAAAGCTTATTGCTGACGAGTACTATTTTTTATCAAATTTTTTATTCGCCTTTATTCAAGCTGTAACAAGAATGTATTGTAAAAATTTGCAATAAGCTACGCCACCTCTACTAAGATGGCGTGTTAATTACAGCGCATTGCTCAGAAGTGCAAAAATTAGATTTTTTTAACAATAATTTTTACCAAAATTCCACGTAATTCGATTAAACACAAGCTCACACTTGACACTTATTTTCAAACAAGAAAGATGACTTTCCTAAATGAACAAAAATTAATTATTCCTTCAGATTTACAATTTTTAAAAAATTAAGTAAAATTTCGACGGAAAAACATGAGATTCTTAAAATAGTTAAATTTTAAATATAATAAGATGTGTTTTTAACTAAATGACTGAATTCTTTGAAAAAACATTAAAATTTAACCAAAATCATGTAAATTTTTAAGCCAAAAGGACGGATTTTTCAGAAGAGAGTTTAAAGAAGACTTTTCTTTTATAAATTGTAAATCTGCTTTTAAAACACGAATTTTCAAGCAGTTGAATTAAACAAAACCAATCTTTGACTAAAAAGTTTAATTTTCAACAAAAAATGCATTTTCTAGCTAATGGTTGATTTTTAAACTTATAAAGGCATAAGTTTACAGGCAGAAATAAAACGTGTTAATTTTCCGATAGAAACATCAATTTTTAGCGCACAAGAAATGAGTTCTGAACAAAAAAGTTCAATGTTCCACTAAAGAGGTGAATGTTGAAACAAATTTTTAGTTGACTTTTCAAATTAAAAATATTAATTTGTACCGAAATAGTTAAATATTTGACCAAAAAGATAGATTTTTCTGGAAAGAAGATTCATGTTCTAACGTAAAGGATGAACTTTTAACTAAAAAGTTAATGTTTAACCATGCCTTTTCCACCACAAAAGATGAATTTTCTACTTAAATCCAAATTTTTAACCGACTTAAATACACAAAAAAACAAGTAGTTTTCAATAAACTAGTTGAATCCCCAATCAAGGAATGAATTTTTAAACAAGAACAGAAAAATGTATTAAATTTCATTAAAAAATATAAATTTTCACCAATAAGGGTCATTTTTAACATGAATAACAAATCTTCAATAAAAGAAATTGCGTTTTCAATAATCAATTTAAATTCCAGTCAAAAATTTTGCATTATAGACCAAAAAATATGATTTTTTAACTAAGAAGGTTAATTTAACAAGAAATGAAAAAGTTGAATATTTAGCTTTCAAATTTTTTTTTTTCAAGAAAAGAAAAATAATTTCTAACATAATGCTTAAACTTTTAACAATTTAACTGAATTTTTTTCTAAAAAATATGACTCACTGATAACATTGTTGTATTTCCAAACATACTAAATTAATTTTCAACGAAAATTAATTAATAGTTAATTAATTAATTTTTAATTATATAACCAAATTATGAGTAAAATAGTATTATTATATTAAAATAAATAATAATTTATTGTTTCAAATATTAAAAAATATTTGAAAATGAATTTAGGCCACTTAATAAAAATAAACTGCTAGCTCAACGAATTTTTGAAAAAAAAATAATCAAATTAATCAAATAATGTTGACTAATATTCCAATAAAGA
>JAAAKG020058302.1:0-17986 GCA_010014905.2 Druon quercuslanigerum | reverse complement strand
AATTACAAAACATTCTAATTCTAAAATTTTTAATTTTTAAAATCACTTACATTTGCCGCGTTACATATCCAAGATGGAGAAATTTTGCGGCAAGATTCTGATTGGCTCAGTTTTTTTACTTGCGCGTGGCTAGACCATGTTTTTATTGGATAATGATTAGGGAGCTCGCAGAGCAAGCGACAGGGATCAAGAGTGTTCTTGAGGTAGTCCAAGGAGTCCAACTCCTGAAGCCGAGTTTCGCTTAACTCTTAGAATCTAGTACGTGGGACAGGACTAGAATCTACATCCTTCGCTATCTAAGTACAAATACTGGAATCGCCTAGGCCCTCCGCTTCTCATCGAGGCATTTTAGAAATAGGCGAATTATCCTGAGTGTAGACTCCGTTAGAGAGATATAGAAAGAGAGAGAGAGAAAATATAGGAGAAAATATTTTTGTATAAGAAATCGGAATAGAAAGATTATCTGTGTAAAATAAATAAAGAGAGAGAGAGAGAGATTGTAAGTTTTTACCAAATTACTGCGATCAAAAAAAATAATTAGAGAAAGAACTAAAACGAGTAACTTTAAATTTAGAGTCTGAACTAAAAACTCAAATCTCCAAATCTAACTTTATCTGCAGCGCAGGTGAACAGATTATAAAGTCCGAACTTCGAAGTCGAGTACGTAACCTGCTTAATCGAGTTCTAAAAAAGGAAGTTCCTTGATTTGAGTGAAAAATAGAGAATAGAATAAATAGGGACGTTAGTTTTCCTAGATAAAAATATATATATATATATATTTTTTTTTTTTTCATACATATAAGTATTGGATTTAATAGGATGTTTTAGATTTAGATTTTATGAAATAAATTTATAAATGTTCTGTACAAAGAAAGAAATAGAAAAAATTCTTCACTTCTCCTCTCGTGTGTACCCATTTTCATAAAAATATGAAATAGAGAATTTTAAAATCTGTTGAGAATTCTTGGTCTCACTGAAAAACTATTAAATATAAAAGTAGTTAAAAAATTAAGGTTTTAACACTTAAGTTTTCTGTTTTCTTTAAATAATGCAATTTTATCAATTTTGTTTTAGGCAGGGCACTAAATTCCTGATCTTAGTTACATTCCATTTTAAAGATAGTTAAAAATGCTCTACTTAAACAAAATAAAACAAAAGCAGAACAATCAGACGTGTCAATGTACATTTTAAACCCTTTCCCAAATTTTCTGTACAATATATGTATTTTGATAATTACGAAGTCGCCAAATATAATAACATTCAACTGGTCACGTGACAGACTGTTACCTACTCCTAAGGGCAAATGGTAGTCTATGGCGTAATCAAAATTTAATAATGAAATGTATTTATTTTCCACTTTCTTATTTTTAAATTTAACGTCACATCGGATTATAACTTTTGAAAATGAATGGCAAATATATTAGCCGGCCACTCTCAGTAGGTCCCTCAGAGTTTGTATTTTGTTCAGACAAGCTGTTTTTTATGCTCACATTATTATCTTTAAACAAATTATTGCAAATAAAAGACAGCAAATATTACAAAGAAATTAGAACTTTTTTATTAATTTACTTGCACCCAGGGAAAGGGTAATGCGTTTGCAGTAGATGAGCATATCAGGAACATTTAAAAACTTGATTTTCCATTTAAAAAAATTAATAAATGTGTTGCTTATAAACTTGGAGACCTAAGCTAAGCAGTTTTAAAATTTAGAAAAAAAGCTCGCAGCACCATCTGCTTTTTCTAAAGTTTACTTCATTTTTATATTAAATAGTTTAAAACCAGATTTAGAACACCAGATTTAGAATATTTCAAAAAATTTCAAAGATTTGAGATGATTCGAAGAGGTTTCAAAACATTTTAGAAGAATTCACAATTGCAAATAATTCGTTGATTTCAAAGAATAAAAAATATTTTATAAACAAAAATATAAGAAAGATGCAAAAAGATTTCAAAGATTTCATGAATCTCGAAAAGTCAAAATAGACGTTTGCACTAGATTTAAAAATTATCACACAAATTTTCTAAGATTTTTAACATTACATAAAGATGTTCGAAGACTTCGAAGATTTGACAACCATTTTTTAACTTTTAAAATATTTCAAGGATTTTTAATATTTTCAAAATTGTATCGTAGATCATATTTCTAAGATTTCAAACATTTCTAAGATTTAAAACAATTTCAAATTTTTTTAGAATATCAAAAGATTTTAGAAAAGTTTCAATTACTTTAAACGTAAACAAAATATTTCTCAAACAGAGATTACAGAAAGGTTTTACAAATATCTAAAATATTTAATTAAGATTTAAAAATCTTTTAAAACATTACAAAAAAAAGTTCAAAGATTTCAAGTATTTTAAAGATTTTACAAAAGCTTTAAAAAGTTCCAAAAGATTTCTGAAAATTTTTACAGATAGTTCAAACTTTCGCCAAGGTTTGCAAACTTAAAAAAAATCAAAGTAATTTACAATCATGTCACAAGATATCACAGATTTCAGAAAGATTTCAAAAATTTCAAAGAATTTACAAAGGTTTAAAAATATTGGCAAAGATTTCACAAAAACGATTTTAAATTATCTGCAAGTACCAAAAACAATTTGCATGTGTTTGAAATTTTTTTAATGTACGAAAGATGATTAAAAGACTTAACTACAAAGATTTTCAAATTAAATTCTGAGGTCTAAGCTTTCAAATCATATTAAAATTTTTTATTCCTCAAAACATCTACTCAAAGCTTTTTTTTTCAACAGATAATTATAAGCCCAATTTTTTACTTTAGTGTTCACAAACGAAAAAAATTGAACGATCTTTTGAGTTCACAAAGAAAAAAATTATCAGAAGTTGAAAAAAATTACATTTAGTTAAAAAATAAAAATAAATTATCCAAAAATTTAATCCCTTGTAGGAAAAGGATTGCACAAGAAAAAGCAGATAAATCGATCCTTATCAAAATCAGGGGAGTAATCGCGAGCTTAATGTAATGAGCTATTACAATTTAAAAATTTTAAATAAAATATTTAATATAAAATTAAATTTAAAATTAATTAAAAATTTAATTTGTTGCAAAATTTCTTGATCGAATCCATTTCAAATCAGGCAGGTTCTACACTTGAAGTTGCAGAATCTCTCGGGGACGAAATATGCGGTTTTTTTAGAGGAAATTAGGCGACACCTATTTTTGCGATTTGTGACCAAAACTATTTTTATAGAGTTATGCGTATTTGAATTTTTGGCTTCATTTGAAAAGATTTTTTTTTTAAATTCATATAACTTTTGACCTAATTGAGATATTTCAGATTTCTTTCCAGATTCTGATAGATTTTATCGCCTTCTTTCTAAAAATACTAAAAGCCGATTTTCTCAAAAACTCACAGTTATATTTCTTCCAAGTTTTTGTTGAATTTATACGATCATAAGGAAAATACCTTAAGTTATATGCGGGCTAAATAACTTTGGTGGTCAGGAGAATTTTTTCCATAAAATCGAATTTTTGAATTTTTCTTGCAAACAAGAATAGATACGAAATAATGTAAGAAAATATTTTTCACAGTTAAGAGACTTTTAAATATCTCAATTAGGTCAAAACTTAAATAAGATTAAAGAAAAAATTTTGGTTTTTCTGAATAACAAACCCAAAAATTCAAATACCCATAACTCTGTAAAAAAAAATGTTGACACAAATTGGAAAAATAGGTATCGCCTAAGTTCCACTAAGCAACAACATATTTCGTCCCAGAGAGATTCTGCAACTTCAAGTGTAGAACCTGCCCAATTTGAAATGGATTCGATCTCTTATTTTTTTTTATTTTCTAATTTCTTGATAATATAGCGATTGTTTTATGTCGCAGAAATGCAATCTTGTTAGCCACGCCGCACACTGGAGTAAAGTGGACGGTATGTTTATGATATTTTTCTCCATGTAATTGTACTTAATTTTAAATACTTGTTTTTTCTACTTATTACATCACTGGCTGAATGAAAACCCGCCGGTTCTGCCTCGAGCCTGAAAAATTTCCAATAGAAATTAAACCATGAAGATGTCTCTTCTGCTCTCAAGAGTTCACTCGTTAAACCTTACACATAATTGGCAATAATCTGATCGCTCTAAGTACATTTGGAGCTGGACGAGGTAGATAAGTTGATATTGTCAATATAAGTCACTTTAGCATAATGGACATCAGTAACTTGTAGATAGTGGCGATGGATACCAGATATTTGGTAGCAATGGCTAATTAGACTAGTTAGTGATCATTGAATAGTTAGTAGATATTGACATCTGTATACTCCTAACATCTGACACTGCTAGAGTCGCTGCAAAGAGGAACAGGATGCATTGAAATCTTGCAGTTTTAACCTACCTTGAGTGTTGGTTAACTTGTTGGGGAAATGAACTGAGCTGTTCACATATACCTTCCTGTTTCCGCGTTGCGAGAATATAGTCTATCAGTATTATTGAACAATATTTTACAACGTATCGATAAATCAAAATCTTAGCCAATAGTGTGAAAAAATGACAACCTTCGCTTAAAATCCATAAATTATTTAATATTATTATCATTATTACACCATTAAGCCCCCTTTGCATTCGGGGTAGGCGTGACTCACTTGGTGGAAAAGGGAGTAGGGTTAGGAAGTCGTTATAGAATTTTTAGATTCATCTAGAATTATCGTGTTATTTGTTTAAATAACACGTTCATTCCGCAACACTGATCCGACCTAGGTTGCTGATCAATCTTCCTAGCAATCACCCTAAGTGAATATCCGCACAAAGTCTTCATGTGAGGTTCCCCACTTGGGTCCATTAGTATCCAAGCTTTTTGTTTCAGGCGTCATTCTTTCTACTGACATAAACCAAGTATTTGTAATAAACAGGCCCCTTTCGAAGCATGAAGAAAACTAATTTATCTCGGTTATAGTTTATTCCTGGATCCCCGAAACTACCTAGTACTCTTTCTGTATCCTGATTTTGAATGCTAACCCTTCCATCCATATCTCCAAGCAAAATTATTCTTTCACCATGATCGCAAATATATATTGTGTCATTTAAATTGTCCCAGAAGGGGTTTTTTACTTCTCTGGGATCACTATCAACTGGCACGCAGCACGCTATGATAAATAATCTTCTGATTCCTACTTTCATTCTAGCCCACAGCATTCTTGGAGGTATGAAAACATGATCTCCGAGATGCTACTTAGCTCTTTCATTCAAAAGCAGACCTACTCCTTGCCTACGAAGTGTTTCAATATCTACTCCTGACCATTTTTCAAATCCGCGTTTCAACAACCCGCTCTCTATGTCCCTACTTACGTATCCATTTTTCTTTGTTTCAGGCACACATAAAATATCTAGTTTCCTTACTTGCATAGTTTCTCGTACTTCTTTTATTTAAAGATCATTTACTCTCCTAGCATTCCAAACAACACAGTCGCGATTCGTCGCCCGAAACTTGACCTTCACATTTTCCTCGTACATGCCTTTTGTCAGTTAAAGTTTCAGTCCTGTCCAAGGCTATTTTATTGTTGTATTATTTCACCTTTAAGCAATAAGTTTATTTTGTAAGTCAAAATCACTTTCAAGTTATGTAGTAATTCGTCATGTGGTGAAAATTGTAAAAAGAGTTTGAAATAGGTCAGTTGAAATCGCAAGGTGTTCGAAACAACTTATTTTCATAGTAAGCAAAGAATTGTGAGTTTGACTTTTCCAAGTGATCTCGATTTCCTTTTTCGTATTGCAATAAGTGCTAAACGAGATTTTTAGTGTTTAAGATGGAGAATAAATAAGTTCGGAATTTCGCTTTACAGTAGTTTTGCTACAACTTACATACGGTAAGTTTTTTGATAATATTATTTAAGATCATATAGTTTGAAAACTTATTATCTAAATTCTGCGTCGAGTGAACTCTAATAGAGATCTTTCCAGCTTCTTAAAGAAATTAGACAACGTGAAAAGTTAAAAAAATCAAGAATTTCTCGAAGTTTGAACCCTGACTTCAACTTCGGGCATGACCTAGAAAAGTTTTAGAGAAGTTCTGAAATGCATACCATAAGGTCTTTGAAGTCTTTTTGCTTACGCAGCAAGCCTTGCTGGCAACAGTTATCGGTGACTGAAACCCGACGCAGGATCGCTTGAACAATTTTAGTCGCATCTCGAGAACTCTAAAAGATTTTTTTTAATGTATTACCTTCAGTAAAATATAAGGCTTGAAACAATGTTTGGTATATTCTCTTCAAAAGGTACTCAGCCTGTCACCCGAAACTGAGTTTTTATTTCCCACCGGCGATCCATTCTGTTCCGGTTTTGGTTATTTTCGAATCGAACCAGAGGTCTTATGACAAAGTCACTGGACTTGCCCTCAGGTTGCAGATAAAAGTTAGATGTGCCACTGGTTTCTTCTGAATAGGGTTACAATAATTAATAAACAGTGGTAGACAATTCTTCAAGGATGGTCTAAAAGGGAAAAGCCCCAGGCGGATGCTCGACGACTGTGCCGAAGGCTGCATAGTACCTGAGTCAGGTGTTTTAAACATTGAGCTGGAATACCGGGTGACCTTTTAGAGTATGCAGCCTTATCCTTAACTCAAATTAAGACACCATTATTCCTGTTCACACATGCTTCATAGATTCAGTACGTCTTGTAAACAGACTTTGCGAAATCGAACAGCCTTCCTATAGGAAACTGGATAAGAAGACAGAATGCCTTCCCAACCGCTAAATGAACGAGAGGCAGAAGAAGAGAAGTAAGCGACAGTTAAACCAATTGATGAAAGGAAGAACCATATAAGGGATGATGAAGATTTCCGGGCAAATAGGAATATTAACATCGAGGTTCCTCCTAAGCCCCAAGATCTGGCTAAAATATATGCCTCCCTTAGTGAGGATATCTGGGAGTAGTCCTACCTCTGGACCATCAACGGTTCAGTTTATGGTACTGCGGGAACTTTGACTGATTCACGCGAACTGAGAATTTGTCATCATACACTGAACTAGTCAAAGTCGGTGACAGTTAAGCAGCACATTAATGATAAATTAAAGGTGTCACCTGGTTCGAATCTTCAAATCATATTTAAAGTCGGACACGCCTATTATGCAGTAGCCAGTGTTAGGACGCACTGAGGTTCAGGCTGTAGAGAGAACCTGCGAATCAATAGGTGCGTTTGCAAAGACGCAGCGGTCCACCAGCACTGCCTGTCGATGGCGAGGATTGACTACAAAACAGCTTTCAGTTCAGCCTCTCATAAACTCCTCATATGTCTGTTGAAAAACTGTTATATTCACTATCTTATCTGGAAATTATCGTAGGGCAACAAACAACATGACCTTTTAGAGGGGCATTTTTCAGGGCGATGTCATGAGCCAAAAACCTTTACGGCGACCCTAATTATCGCGAGCATAAGGTTACTCGCGTATTCTATATGGATGACCTGAAGATCTATGCTTCTAGTGCAAGCCAACTTTATTGTGAAGCGACCCTTAGTCGTGGCGCTCATATCGCAGTGACAGAGGAGGTGTCTTAGCGGCGACTTTAGGATATTCGGTAAAACCCCACAGTATGTAGAAATTTACCCTAGTAACCCATCGCTAAAGGAGGACGACTCCATAGGAACCAACCCGCTAGTAGCGGTGAAGTTAACTTAGACCGATGAGATCATCCAAGTTGCCGTGTTGCAACAAAAGTTGCCTGAGATCTCGGTGAAGAGTAAAAACCTTAGTGGTTGCCAGAAATTGAAAATCTGCATAGCGCGGTTTTCAAACAGCAGCCTTCGATGTTTCCACTTGGAGTTAAGACAGCAGAAAGTTCTGGAAACACAGAACTGGTTAACCCGCGAGCGATGCGCCCCCAGATTTAACTCAATCAAGGCTCAATAAGGGACTAAACTTGAAGATGAAAGGGACGGAATTTCTTCAAAGGAAGATATAGATTCTAGCTTTATGACTCACCGAAATCTCAAATCACAACCCTTGCGACTCCAATTTAACGACCCTTTCAAGGGGCTGGTAGAACCAACTTCCAGGTAACCCAACAGGGCTCCGTAAAGCTACCAGATGCTTCTGAATATGGCAATCTCCATGATGCAGATAAATCTGCACCACAGCAAAGGTACCTTAGTGGTTTTAATGAGGCGTATGGCAAAAAGACAGAGACACATTACCCTAATTAAAGAACCCTGGTTATTCAGGGCAGGGTTCAGTGGCCTAGGTGGGAGTAGCTTAAAACAGAAACGCAGAACGACCTAGTCATATATTCTCTTTAGTAAGTCGGAAATATCTCAATTGGGGGTCAATCGAGGCAGAATTTAATAAGCTTTCCAAAGATATTCTAAAAAAAGTTATCGCTCGTTGTTTGAACAAGTTACCACGTTTCAAAACCTATAATACCTTTCATTGTGAAGTTCGTCAAATTAAAGAAAGAACTTTCATGAAAGGAAATCAATAATAATTTTTAAATTTCCTGAAATGCATTGATTATTTTCTTTTGTATTGACAGTTATATAAAAAAATGCGGCCAGATATTCAATAAAAAAGAGCAGATCCAGTTGAAAGCCGATAGGTTCTACACTTCAAGTCCTAGATTAAAAAAATACAAATATTTTCACTTTAACATTAATAAACTGATAGCGGTTTGTTTTCAAATATATAAAGTAAATTTTAGAAAAAAGAACTTAATTCTTTGTAAATTTTTTGTAGAATTTGTCGTCTTGTATGTTATAAGAAGCACATTTTGTGATCAGTTAGGAATTAAGAAAAAATAGTCCGCTAAATTCAGGAAATTTCTACTAAAGAAACTTTAAATACCTGTCAAGAATAATAAATTGAAAAATTTTAATGTGAAGTTTTCATATACCATCTATATAAGGTTTTATATTAAAAATATTGCAAGATTCGAATGCTGATCTTTAAGTGCAAATGGTCATAGAAAATAAAAAATTTTTTAAGAGAAACTCGGGGAATTTGAAAAATAAAGTTTTGTGGTCATTTCAGAAAGAAGACCACAGTAAACCTTGCCAGAATTTATAAAAAACATTCGAATCACTAATTTGAATTGACAACTACTAACTAATAAAACGTGTCATTACTGCTCACTGTAAAAAAAATTCTGTTCAAACTTTTAATTAATCATTGGGTGTTTATATTAGAAACATGCAGTAACTTTCCGATACATAATATTGTAGTGTCTAAATGCTGACATTGCAATATTTCGGCATATATAATGCAATTTTGCGCAAAAAAGTTTATAAAAAAATCAAAATTCGCAGTCACGGAGAATCAAGCCCCTAACCATCAAGTTTTAATTTGAGTGTATTAGCAATAAAATATTAAGGCAAAAATTTTATCTCACCTGAATAGAGGATTGCTCATTAGCTAGAAGAGCTAAAGCGAGTGCAAGGCAAAATTACAATACCGATATCATAAAGCGCAATTTTAATACGAGTATGGGAAAAAACAAGAATTTTCATATATTTAAAGTGTGCTAAAATCCCAAATATTTTTAACAGTGTATGTGTTATCGTTTATACCCGAAATCACTTACAACTATTTACAAGAAGTTAAAATGCAAAATTACTACGATAATTTTTTTTAACTGGTTTTAAGTAGTCAAAGCGCGAAGTAATGAACTCCTTCTGTAAAAACTCGAAGATTTTTTTAATTCCATCGTATTTGGTTTTGAACTCTTTAACCAGCCACTAAAACGTGTTTTTAAGGGGGCCCTCGAAAAGGGGTCCGCGATGTGACCAATCACTCTTCTGTGACCATCAGTCGCTAAAACGTGCTTTTAAGGGGCCCTGGAAAAGGGGTCCGCGATGTGACAAATCACTCTTCTGTGACCATCAGTAGCAACAACGTGTTTTTAGGGGCCCTGGAAAAGGGCTCCGCGATGTGACCAATCACTCTCCTGTGACCAGTCGCTAAACGGCGTTTTTAGGGGGCCCTGGAAAAGGGGTCCGCGATGTGACCAATCACTCTTCTGTGACCATTAGTCGCTAAAACGTGTTTTTAAGGGGCCCTGGAAAAGGGGTCCGCGATGTGACCAATCACTCTTCTGTGACCAGTCACTAAAACGCGTTTTTTAGGGGGCCCTGGAAAAGGGGTCTGCGATGTGACTTATCACTTTTCTGTGACCAGTCGCTAAGATTTTTAATAAGCAAAATCAATTTTCAAAATTACTACAGGTAAACCTATTTCTTACAAAAGCACAATTGGGTGAATCTAGTTTTAACTGATATTTTCATTTAAAATACGAAATAGTATGAAATTAAAAATTTTTTTGGGTTTTTACAAAAGGACTTGACGACTTCCTGGTTTGACTACTTAAAACTAGTTTTGACAACTGATCGTAGTAATTTTGCATGCTAACTAGTTACAACTAGCTTTAACTGATTTCGGTTATAAAAGGAGACATATACACTGGTTCTCTTTTGGACTATAGCCCAAAAGAGAAACTTTATGTCCCATTAGGTTTGTGAGATGAATGAGGACAAAAGTGCCAAAAACCGTGTTTTGAATATTTTTGAAACCCAATAACGAAGGAATGTGGTAGATACTAGAAATTGGGATTACATTAAATCATTATTAAAAACGAATATATCGTTACCAAATTTTTGGAAATGGTATAAAATATTAGAGGGTAAGTTTGTCTAACGTACTTGAGTTTCTCATCCTGATAATAGAAAAAAAGATGTGACCCATGTGATCGAAAAATTATTTTTGGCAAAATAAAGCCAGCAAAGTTTTTAACAAATCAATCTACTGAAAAACTCATAAAAAAGTTTACATCAATGGATTTCGATTTAAAAGACAAAAAAATATCCTGTAGGTCTTGTTATTTGTCACTTCTTGATGGTGAAAAAGAAATTTTCAATCGGCAAGTGCCAACTATGCCTGATTATAATGAGTTACTATTAGCGAAATCGACTCGTTTTAATAAGGCTTGCAATTATTATGTATGTTTGACTGCTAAGTCCAAAGGACACATAAAAGTTGTGACAGGCAGAGGTAAATTTAGAGATATAAATAAGGAAATTGACATTTCTACTGGATTCTTTTGATCACAAAAAGCAGAGAAGCTTTTATTGAATAAGAATTGTGATTCTGTTGATTCGATTAAATATTACATCAGGTGTTTTTAAAAAATTAACAGAGGTAAAGCTCATGCTTGCAAAAATCTTAAAGATAATGTACTACAAAGGATTAAGAAACTTCCGGAAAAAATCCAACAAAAAATTGCAACACATGTAATAAAAACAATGTAGAGTCCAATCTCGATGTTAGTGGCAAACGGGTCAATATTGATTTAAATTTAAGTACTTCTGGACGAAATACGGGATCACAATAAATAAAATTGAAAAGAACGTGGTCTTCGATGAAGATAATTGAGATAATTTTCGAGTCAAACTAGCAGCTTCACAAAATCAAATGAGAAAATTCAGCAATTTCATCAGGTGCAATGTTGGGAAAATGGATGTCTACAACAAAACGGATGTCTACGAATTCGATTGTGAAAGCGCAACAGATGCAGAAAAGAAACTACGTCCTGTTGTCTATGCCAACGCTGAAGAACTTTTAGACAAAGTTATCGAAAGTAGAAAAATAGTAGGAAACTTTTACATCACAGTTATGGCTGATGATGAGCAAAATTTTTTTAAAATTAGTTTAAGTATTATGCCTGATAATTATTCACCTCAACATCTCAACATCTGAGCAAAAAAGGTAAGCTATCTAGTGTAAGTTGGTGGCTATTGTTGTGTGCGGTTCCTGTTATAAAAGAAACTCACACAAATGTTAAGCTTTTATTTGATTTAACCAAACTTAATGATATCCCTTTTAAATTTGATGCAGAGCTTAAGCGTTTGCTGATAGTAAATGGACAACAAACCGCCACATCAGCATATCCTTGTCCATATTGTTTTGTCTCCTTAAATGATTTAAGACGTAAATTGACTTCTTAAAGTTTTGGGAACGTTATAAAGCAAATGGTTATTATCGTGATACTTATTTACCAAATCTACTTAAAGCTGTAGTTAAATTTTTAACACTACATCTGCAAGTGTAAATTCTAAGTATTAAAAAAAAGGTATTACTTATTTTATTTTTATAGAAAAGAAAATTATCACTATCACTGTCATTAGCTTAAGTTTATCAACAAAATTAAAAAAAAACAATAAAAAGGGATCAGTTAACTACTACGTCCTCGCCGTTGATACTGGGTCACGCTAAAAGTGGTTTCAGTAAACTTTCTGCGTTAGCTAATTTTGGATCCGTTTTTGGACCACTTCTGCATGCTCTGGGAACACCGTGATATGTTGTAAATTACATTGAAGAATATTAAGTATTTTTTCAGTGATTATTATGCTTGCTTTCAAACCAGTGATCATCTGGCATCTAAAAATGTGCATCGTAAATGTTTTTGGTGAGGTTTCACTTATCTTTTAATAAAAATTTTTATAAAATCAAATGCTCGTTTCGAAGTAATATTTATATTTAATACTCAACACAATATAATACATATAATCAATACAGTAATTTATATTATAATTGAAATTGTAATAAACAGTTGATTAAAATATTTTAACGCAGATACCCGTAATGTAATTACGTAAACATTAAATAATAACCATACTGACTATGACAGATTGATTGTTCTTCTACAAAATCAAAAATTCGAAAAAGGATGAACATATCTCTTAAAATAAATGATAATTCGAAACTTTTTAAAACTGCCCATGGAGCTTCATCTACTCAGTGGTGTTGAATAACTTTCAGTTGATGGAATCAAGTAACTTGTAGTTGGTAGTAATGAGCAGTTACTTGAGGTGAGTAACTTGAACTTGATGAAAGCAAAAAACTTGTAGATGGTGGCAGTTGCTTGTAGTTACTTTTCAGCATGGTTAGTAACTTGGATATGCGTTGTATCCTGTTGTTGGTCCCGTTGGAATCCATGGAGGTAATAAACTTGCATATTCTCTAGGTGTATAAGTGGACCATCGGTTATAATTGGGGTCTTGCAAATGTGGAAAATATGGATAAGTGGGTCCGTACGGTGGGGATGATGGCGTTGGGTAATATGAAGAATGTGGTACGTATTGACCTACTGCTAGAGTCACTGCGAAGAAGAATAGGATGCATTGAAGTCCTAGTAGATTCATCTTGTCTTTAATGCTGATTAACTTCTTGGAACACTGAACTGAGCTGCTTTGACAATTCCTCAAATCTGTCCCTCATAATATACCCACGATTCATCAGAGCAGAGACTCATCTCTATTTCCGCGTTGTGAAGATATTGATCGAAAATATTGATTTATGGCTCAACCAGAAGTAATGCGTCTGATGCCTTATTAATATTTAGTTGAAAATCACGTTTCCAGTCGATTAAGTTGGACGATTCGATTCCTGTTCCCGTTTACATTTATTATGGGGATGCTCAAAATGTACGAATTGAGTAATTAAAAATTAAGATCGAAAATAATAGAGCTAGATTAGGGGGGAGTTGTATACCACAATAGAGTGAGCAAAGGACAATCTTTTCTTCAAATATCCCTAACTAAATTTTAAATACCGCTTCAAAGTAGTTCGGTGCGTTTCATTCAATGGTTTATCTTTTAATTGTAAGCAGTTTATGACAACTGGTTTCCTTATTAAGTTTTTTTGTTTTTAATAACCTGTACAAAACTCTTTTATGATTATTTTCTTTGTACAATATGTTATTCCACCGATAATAAGGAATGAATTTCATACATAAATTGTTCCTGTTTGCCAAAATTAAAGACTTTTTTTCTATTAAAACTATTATAATAACTATTTATTTGTTCAAAATTGGTAACCACTTAAATTTTCGCTGAATTAGAATCATAATTGTCATAGAGGCATTTTAAAGAAAAAATAAACTTTTATTGTAAAAGCAAAAGGTACTATTAAATTACAAAATCCAAAAGCAAATAATCAATTTATGTTACTTAATTTCAAACATCATAAAGTGAATCTTGATATAATAATAATAATAATATATATATGTAATAATAATAATAATAATAATAATAATAATAATAATAATTGCTCAATTTAAATTTAAGCGCCTCGGTGGCTCAGTTGGTTAGACGCTCGGACTTCACCTCAGAGGTCCAGGGTTCGATCCCTGAGCCGGTACCTCTGAAAATTTTTCTATGTACCTTTACCGAGGCTCTGGTGGTTCGGAACCCACCTTAAGCTGTAGGTCCCCCCATCGTGCACTTGACTGCAACCCAGTCCGTCAATGATGGGGTAAAACCAGGCTTTGTCCAATATGTCTAAATATATGAAAATCCAACTCTAACCAAAAATGTCTTCGACACTTTGGACTGTAACCATCTTAAGCCTGTGACAATATATTGCTCAAGCTATTATTTCTACTTTATATATATTTTTTCCATTGTCTGGTTAAACTACGCAGAATGCGAAAAAATATGAATTAAAAAAAATTCTGATCCCAAAAAATATCTACAAATTCGTTAATAATTACTTCTTGATTGGACGCGTACTTTTCATTTTAATTGTGAAAAATGACTTTGAAAGTCAAAAAAATAAATGAAATTTTTTTGGCAACATTGCCCGTATTTGTTGTTCCACTCCCTTGCTTTACTACGCCCACTGGTAATGACAATTCTGATATTAACCATTTTTGAATCTCATTTTTTCTAGATTTCTTTAGTTGCTTTTCTTCAGGCTTTCTTGCACTGCTTTTTTTGAAATCCATATTATATGCAACAAGTAAAAGGTATTCTAAAAAGCGAATCCAAGCATGTAATGTGGACAATCCAAATTTGTAGAACTCCTTGTTACATGGACGATTCAAAACATGTTTCAAATTATTCATGAATTTTGGACGAACTTGACAAATATTGCAGCAAGTACTTGCTTTTTGTTCTGTGAGTACGTTACAAACTCTTCCATCTATCATGGTGCACTCGAAATCAAAACTCACCTCAAATGAATGTAAATGTCCACTTTCTGTAATAGGTTTGTATAATATTTATTTGTGTTTTTTATTACTACATCAGTTTTTTGGATAAAGTCAAACTTTATTGTTCGACAAAAATGAACTGTGGATGGAGTTTCATTTTCCCAGACGGCATCATCATCATCATCATCGTCATCGTCATCGTCATTATCATGATTCAACTCAGATTCAGTATTATTATCATGCCCTGAATTTAAAAGCGTAGGAACATTCACTTTGGTGGACCACTTTTGTCTGGTCATTTGTTGTGCAGAAACTCCATGAACCCCCCCATTTCCCAATTAGTATCAATTTTTGAGCATGTAATTTTTCAAGTATGTCCTCGCCAAAATCCATGAGTATCCTTTTAGTCGTATGTGCCAATAGAGAAATGAAACTTACACTTGCTCCTGTTTCCGATACTTCTATATGTTCCGGATAACAATCATTTTTGGCCATTTGAATTATAGGGTAAGTAAGGTGCACCTTACTACCATGCAGATACAAATTATGGAGCCTCATCTTTTCATACTTCCTCTTCTCTAAACCTAGATCCATGTACATAGCCAATAATGTGTCTTCATTACTGACTTCATTCTCAATTATTATTTCATCCGTTAAAGAATTGCAAACATTTGGATGATTAACCAATTTTAGTGCTCCAGATAACTCCTTTCCAGTGTGATTCAGAGAAATTGCATTCACTGGTCTGCGTTTCGTCTTTTTAGGTCCTTCTTCGAAACTTAAACGTGGACGACCTTTTTTAGAAGCAATAAGTAGACTTGATGAATTAATTAAAAAATGAACGGAACCATCTTCAGGTTGTGGGATATTTTCTTGGGTGTGATAGAATAATACTCTAAATGCACTTTGTAAAAATTCAGTATTTTTCTTCATAAAAGCACTTTTTATCCTACGAACCTTTGACAATTTTCTATTATACTGCGGCAAAAATCTGTCGATCAATTTGCATTTTATTTCCATTATCTGGACATCGGTGAAGAAGCTTGAAGATTTGATGCTGTTTATGATGATGTTTAATTTGCTTTTTCTTCCCTGTACTTCATCATCATTCCACATCATCTCACATAACAACAAATTTTTCACTTTATACTCCATGTTATGGATAAACCGACATTACAGATATGTGACCGAGATAGAATATGATTTGGTTTAAGTAGAACTTCTTAGTATCACCAAAACAGAAACAAATGACAGAAAAATTCAAGAGAAAACAAAGTAGGGTCAGTTCCATGTTTATTCATTGGTTCTTAAAAGGTGCCAAACAGAAAAAACTGACAGAAGATTCCAAAATTCTTCTCGGAGAATAATATAATCAAGCGAATCTTCCAATTTCATAGGCTTATAGGGATAGATTATACAAAGGTAAAATTAAGAAAGTAAAAAATATTTAAAATTTCCAAAAGTACCAAAAAATATATTAATAAATGCCAAACAAAAAAACTTCTTTCATGGTTGCAATTTTTACGTTTGGTAGAGAAGCTGGAATATTGCCATGGAATACGTTTGTTTATCAATATAGCCAATTGTAGTGACACTAAAATAAGTGACTTTGATTAAATGATTTGTTCATAACAATTAAGAATGTTGTTAAATAAAAGTTAGTTGTACACAAATTCTATTCTGTAGATGAAAATAAATGATTCCGCATAAAAGACAAATCCTCTATGCATATAAATGCAAAATAAGTGAATTTGTTTATAAAAATTGTTTAAAATATTATATCGTTATTGATTTTGCTATGTGCAACAGCAGAAATGTTACAATTTTTATAAACTTTTCTATTTTCAGAAAATATTTAGCCGGTACATATTCAAATTTACCGACATACATAGCGCCTACTGCGTCTAGCGTCTGCATAGACACTCAGTAATATTCAGTTTCGCGCCTGGATCGAGGAAGCTCCTTGCACCAGCCCCCTGGAACTCTGAGTTGAAAATATCCGATATGTTAACGGAAACCGTGTGGTGGCGCCACCTATGCAGTTGGATTATGCTCACAACAAATGTATAGCAAAATACGAATTTTGAGTTTAAACACACATTAAAAGCAATTTCATGATAGTGTTAAGCAATTTTTGTTTATTTTAAATGATCATTGCGACATTTTCTAACATCTTAGAGAAAGAAAGCGAAAAAGAAGTGCTTTCAAAAATTTAATAATAGTTGGAATCTTTTGGGATTTACGCCTAAAACCAGTGAATTTTACGATTTTCGCAAAATATTTTTAATTCAAAAGATTAAAAAAGTCTTAAAGATTATTATCTTTTACCCAAAACTACCAGAAAATTAGTTTTATTTAACAAAAACTTTTTTTCTAAGACTTTCGCCTTGCAATATTTTATTTATCGGCCAACTACGTAGGTGGCGCCGCCACACGGCTTCTGTCAACTCTCATGACAAATATTTTCTACAGGCCTCCAGAAAAATGGCATGGGGCTGCCTTGCACTTACGTCGCGTCGTCCCTTCAAAATGTGCAAATAAAACCGAGAGCTTCAATTAAAATCAACTTTATTTCCGTAATTAGTTTGGAAACCCCACTTAGTGCGCGAATAATTTTTATTTTTAATAAAAATATACTGTTGTCTAAAAATTTGTTTCCTTTCTTCCTTCCTACCCTTAAATCACGACGTAGTTTCCAAATAAAGTTCACCGTAATCTTTGCGATGAGCCCTAAAAAACAAAACAAGTTAACAATTTTTTGCGTGAAGCAACATTTTTTAACCGCTTTGTGGCCGGATTACCTGACCGGATCCCGGCCGGTATTGAAGCCGGGATTTGACCAGTTTACTGTAACGTGACCAGGCTGGGTCGACTCGCATGGAAGGCAATGACCACTTATAGTTTTGTAGTTAACGTCCTAGTCTTAGATGGCACCACTATAGAGTCAGAAGTGGGGGTATAATCTTGTTCAAATATTATTGCGCCCGCTATTTTGTGAGGTTATGAGGTTTTGTGAGGTTATGTTATCGTCGTCCCACGTCAGTCCCGCGGGACG
>JAAAKG020058291.1:0-17988 GCA_010014905.2 Druon quercuslanigerum | reverse complement strand
GGTCGTGAATCCGCCTTGCGATAAAAATTATCCAACATCGGATAATTGAGGTCCGTCCACTCAGCGCGGCCACAAAGGCAAATTAAGAAACGGAAGGCGCCATATTTTTTTTCTTTTTTCTGCTAATTTTATGCTCGAAGAAAAATTTTTTTGCTCTTGTAACTTCCGAGAAAAGGGTGGTGGCGCTAGCACGATATCCACTTAGCACCGCCACCTATGAAAACTCACTAAGAATTATTATAATGAGACAAACGATTAGGGGAGATTTTTTTGCTTTTTGTTCCCTCTCATGACATATACTACGTTTCCCAAAAACTACCCCTGACTCGTACACACCTACCCCTCGTGATCAAAAACGTTTTAAAAGTGGGAAAACGACCTGGAAAAATGTAAAGATGATTTGGAACTCCAAATTAAATACTTTTTACTTAAAAATTTTCCTCGCGTTATAATTTCCCCCAAAAAATACTCTTCCACGTAGAAGTATGCAGCGGAGTTTATATATTCATGTGAAAAGCATTTAAAGTAATAAAATTCAGAAACCACATTTAGTTTATATTTTTTTATTTATTGTTTGCTCACCGATGACATATATTACATTTTCCAAAAACTACCCCTAAATAGTTTTCCCCATCCTTTGTGATCAAAAACTTTCTAAAACTGGGAAAACCACCTCGAACAATGCAAGGATGATTTAGAGCTCCAAATTAATTACTAATTATTATTATACTTGACCCTTGAAAATTTACATCTGATTATAATTTGTCCCAGAAACTACCCTTCCACATGAACGTATGTAGCGAAGTTCATATATGTATATAAAATGCAATTAAAATAATAAAATCCAGTGTTCACTGTTAGTTGATATTTTTTTACTGATTTTTTGCTCTCCGATCACATATATTATGTTCCATAGAATGTACCCCTGACTCGTACAAACCTACCCCTGTCGTTCAAAAATGTTTTTAAACGTCAACTAACAATGATTTCTTAATTCTAATATTTTAAACGCTTTTTACATGCATATATGAACTCCGCTGCATACATTTTTCCAGGTGTTTTTCAAACTTGTAAAACATTTTTGATCAAGAGGAGTGGGTCTCCACGTGTTAGTGGTAGTTCTTGGGAACGTATTATATATTATCGGAAAGAAAAAAGAGCCAAAAATATCAACTGACAGTGGTTTCTAACTTAAATTATTATTTATGCTTTTTACATACATATATGAACTCCACTGCACACTTTCACGCGGAAGGGTAGTTTTTGGGACAAATTATAATGCGATGTAAATTTTCTAGTGTCAAGTAATTTATTTGGAGCTCTAAATCATCTTTACATTGTTCGAGGTGGTTTTCACACTTTTAAAACGTTTTTGAGCACGAGGGGTAGGTGTCTACGATTTAGGGGTAGTTGTTTGGGAAACGTAATATATGTCATCAAAGAGCAAAAAAAAATCAAAAGATCTTCCTTAATCGTTTATCTCATTATAATAATTTTTAGTTAGTTTTCATAGGTGGCGGCGCAGAGTGAACGTCGTGCTAGCACCCCGCCGCCACCCTTTTCTTGGAAGTTAAAAGAGCAAACAAATTTTTCTATTAGCATAAAATTGGAAAAAAAGCAAAAAAATATAGCGTATTCCGTTTGTCAATTTGGCTTTATGGCAGTGCTAAGTGGACGGACCTGGATAATTGTACATAGTTGTCAATCGTTTGAATACTCCTTATCTGCAAAAAATCTTTGTGGTTTACTTTGTCTGGATTCAAATTTTCTAATGCTTTTAGCTCTAATAACTATGAACATTACTCTATACAATTATATCCCTTGATTTTAATATTTAGACTTTTATGGTTATATCTACATATTTTCTTTAGGCAAGCAAGCGCGCACGCGTTTAAAACGATTGAAAAGTGTCTTAATACAACTTTTTGAATATCGTAGTATATATTTGGGCATATTTGAAGAATTAAAATCAGGGATTTAGAACCAAATTAAGTAAGTTCAAATTTAAGTCACATGGGTTGTTTCACACATCCACGACGTTCGAAGGTGCTGATAGGCGTGCAATGTCGATCTTTTTGCTTTTGTGCCAGAATAAAAACCAAAAAGATTTAGATTCTTGATAAATTTTAACGCCGGATGAACTTTAGTTTTTAATGATAATAAATTTTTAACTCATTTTATTACATAACTAAAGATAAAGGTTTTATCGAGGAAATCTTATAATTTTTTTAGAGCCTCGTATTATTAATTATTCATTCTTTCTTCAACGTAAAGGATCATCGGACGTTAAATTTAATCAAGAATCTTAACATTTGTGATTTTTTTACGACCGTTGAACGTCGAAGTTATAGGTAACAAGCCACGTGAGGTATATTTAAGCCATTTTAACTAATTCGCAAATCCCTGTTTTTATTCCTGAAATATAAGAAGATGTATACTAAAACGTTTATAGAGTTTCTTTAAGACAGTTTTTAAACAAATTCTCGAAAATCACTGCTATTTATGAAAATTTACTTGAAACTCTCCGTTTAAAATTGAAGTAATAATAAAGGGCAGAGGCAACCGTAACTATTATATAGATTTGCTTATCATTGAAGTAGTATTATTAGAAGTAGTTTTAAAATGAGGCGATTCCCCATTCGCACAGGAACTTTAGCATAAATTTACGGTTAGATATATACTCAACAACCACGCATTTAAAAACTTATAGCAAAAATATTTTTATTATACCTCTACGAAAAAGTCTCTGTTTCGTACCTATATAAAGATACAAAAAGTGGATAATTGCTGGGCGGTAGAATAACCGTAAAAAAAGTAGGGGTAGAAATTGGCTGAGTCACGAAAGTTCATATCCATTCGCGTCTTGCAATCTTGGTTGAGTGTTGATGTTTAGTAATCGCATTTTTTTTTCAGGTTCATTGTTGCAGATTTCTTCACTCAACTCTGGCTCGTGCTGCTACTTTTTACTTGACGAAAGCTTCCTTGTTTCGCTCTTGTTCTACAAATAACTATTTTATAAGAGTAGAGCTTAATGAAAATGAATGAAAAAATTATAATTTATTTAAAGTTAAGCTGCTGATTCACAATTATTAGGTGAACAATTACATTTTTTGCCTAGAGGTTCTCTCTTCTTAACAATGAATCATTGTATGAATAAATGTTTTTGCAGAGGGATTAGCCAACAGAAAGTAATGTTTTAAATTACTGCTAAGCATAACGAAATATTAGCAGAGCATTTTTCGTAATTAATTACCCAATAATTTATTAATTTCATTTCAGAACTTGATTCTTATTCCAAAATTTTCTTCCACTGGTAGTCAAAAGATTCTAAATAAAAATAAGATCCAATAAATCGTTTTCTTTTACATAATTATATAATTTGGAATTAATAAAATATATTTGAATACTGAAGTTCTTCACTGTCACTTTACATACTGTCCTAAATAAGCTCCTTTAGCTAATATGGCGAAATTTCAATTATTATGCCTACAAAAATTATATAATTTATTTGTTTATTACAAATGAAAATGATGCAGACATGTTTCCATAAATGATGGTTATTATTTTCTTGATTCATGGAACTTTTTTTCACTTTTTGGCCAGTTAATAGCAAGATGTACATATCTATAAGCGACAAACAATGGATTCGAAAAGGAAACCTGATAAAAAGCATAAATTATTCCTCGCACGGGAAATGCAAATCCAAGTGATCCTTCATTCGCCATAACATAGATGATGCGATCTATCGAATCCCCAAGAAGCTGACTGATTACCGTCATATAGGCTCCGCAGATTACTCTGATCGCGTTCGTGACGCGACTTGAAAAATCATATGAAAGTTTTTACATAAAAATTCTCAATGCTCATAATCTACAAAATATGGAATATGAAAGCTTCTAGAATTCTCAAGAATTTATCACCATGGGAAATGTTACGAATATCCGACTCACTACTATATAAAATGAAAATTTGTGCCGTTGAGGCTCGATACCGGCCACACCGTTGCATAGCTGGACTTGAAAATTTATAATGTGTAGATTAGGCACTAGAGATAGTTTCTACCGAAACCTGATGCGCTAATTCATTATAGCTTTTGTTTAATCAATAATGCAAAATAGCATTATAGTAGATACACACACACACACGTATATATATATATATATAAAGTCGAGTTATCTAAATAGCACGTTGCTTATGGAAAAGCTCAGTTTTTGACTAATCGTCACCAAATTTAGCACAGATATTATTTGGGCTCCCGGTCAGGTCGAAAGAGAAATGAGGGGAAGACGGAATATGTGTGTGTGAGGTAGGGGGGCGCACAGTTTTTGAAATATTTAAAATCAAGTTGCCTGAAACGTGTGATGATTATGAAAATCCACAGTTTTTGACAATTATCACACATTTTTGCACACATTTTCTTTGGCCTCCCAGACCGGTTGTAAGAGTATGGGGGGGGGGGCACATCCACAGTTTTTTATTAATCAGCATCAAACTTTTTTCTCATATTCTTTGGGCTCCCAGACAGGTCATCAGAGTATTGGGGAATGATGGAGTGGCGGGGGGCACAGTTTTTGATATATATAAAATCAAGTGGCCTAAAACGTATGATGCTTATGAAAATACACGGTTTTTAACAATTGGCCCTACATTCTTCGCAAATATTCTTGGGGCTCCCGGACAGGTCGTCAGAGTATTTGGGAATGATGGAGTAGGGGGGTCACAATTTTTGAAGTATATAAAATCAAGTGGCCTAAATTGTATGATGCTTATGAAAACACACGGTTTTTAATAATTGGCACCAAAGTTTTTACACATATTCTTTGGGCTTCCAGGCAGGTCGTAAGATTATGAAGTGTATTTAAGTGTATTTAAGTTCATATTTCTGTTTTACGTTTTTAGAGTTTTTTCAAAGTTTAGTTCCAATTTCACCGTAGACTTCACATTTTTTAAAACCATAGTTCTGTTACTTAAGTACGAGTTTTATGATTTCAAATTCAAAAACGCCTTTTTCATTTTATGTTTTTCAGTTTTTAATTTTTTTTCCATTTAGAGTTTTTCTTAAGCTGTGCGCAAATCTTACAAGTGATTTGGAATTTTCGAAAACTGAATTCGACAATTTAAATTCAATTTTAACTCTAAAAATTTTAAAAATACAGTTTTGATATGCCGTATTCAATTTTTTATTTCTATTTTACTTTTTAAGAGTTTTTTCCAAGTTTATTTCAAATTTCACTATCGACTTCACATTTTTCAAACACAAATTATACTATAAATACTTAAAATTTTATGTTGATTCCATTCCAGTATTTTATGTTTGAATTTAATATCAAGAGAAGACATGCAAGTAACATCGAATGCAATAAAAAAATTGATTTTTAAACACATAGTTCATTCATAAGGTAAGTTAATCTTAAGTAAGAAAAAGTTTTTTATCGTGTGTTGTAGACGTTTGTTTTATAACTTTATGCAACTTTTATTGCATTTCCATTTGTTTTTGATGTATAGTATTCCCTTTCCGTGGCGGCGAGACCGCCGGCACAGGGCACAACTACTTATGAATAATTCCGAAATACAAAATAAAAGTTTTCATTAATTTGAAATAGGCCCGCGCTTTTCGATAAATGCGCAGTTGAAAACTTAACACCCACTAATGGCCATCTATCGGATAAAAACGAATTAAAGAGGAGCCCTCAAAAAGAGTTTTTTAGAGTCAAGCTCTCAAGAAAGCCAACTTTTACTTCAGCCACAACCCCACGGAACCCCCAGTTTTTTTGTGCGCATCTAAATCATTTGAAATCCGTTTATGGACTGAGATTTATTAGATAAAATCTGCTTCGGTTTAATTCAGATTGGATCGTATACAGATTTCTAATTAATTAGGTATAGTTTGAAAATAAATTCATAAGTAGGTGATACTTCTTCAAAGAGTGAACTTAATTTCATACATAATACGTATGTTCAAAGTTATTATTATCAAAAGATAACCTTACGAAATCTATGGATAAGCCTTTACAAAACTGTCGGAATGTTTAATGCAAGAAACATGCCTCTTGGTAGCAGTATAACCTTCATGAAAAAAAATAACTTCTATGAATTTTATGGAACTAATTCGAGATGAGTGAATATAATTTATAACCAAGCAGAGTTTTATATAATTTCTAAAATATTCTAGATAAAATGTAGCATTATTCAGGTGCAATTATGAGAAAGTTGCGTTGTTTTTAAAGTGACCTAGGAATTAAAAATTGAAATAAATATTGTGGATTGAAATGATAAAAAGTCTTTGAAATATTCGTAGAAATAAATTTAGAGATAGTGAAAAATTATTAGGATTCCTCTGCTAGGAAAATTTTGTTTCCCTCATATCTTTTTATTGTGAACTTAAATCCTTAAAATAAGGGCAGATTTGCCGTTTTCAAGAGGTTTTCTATCTGATGCACTAGTTTGTTTATTGCTAAACATTGCGATTATATTATTACCAAGTATACGATAACGCGATCGAGAGATTTCTCTAAAAAAAATTTTCAACATTTCCTTTTTCGGAAACTACCGATAGTCATTAACTCACCCATTTTTGTTACTGGCTGAAACTATTTATTTACGCGGGAATTTTGTACAATTCAAATTTGAATATATTTTCAAGTGAAACTTTTTTTAGGATGTATTATCATATTATACTACAGTGTGTCTAACATATGACACAACATGCAATATCACGCAATATAATAAAATATAAAAAGGCATAATGCAATGTGATATATTACAGTATCATACAAAATGATGTAATATGATGCAATACGATACACTATGAAGCAATACGATATAATATTGTACAATATGGCACAACATCTTACAATTATGATACAATATTATATATATACAATATGACATAGTATGATACCATGTGATAAAATATAATAAAATGTCTATAATAACCATGTGTTGTAAAATATAGCGTATGTGTCAAGAGGAATAGGCACTTTTTGGCTTGTGTACGTTTCCAGTACTCGTTTCCGGCTTGCACTAGACCACGGCTTGCGCTGTAAACATACACTTGTCGGAAACGAATGAGAAAAGTAGATGATTTCTTTTGAATATTTCGGCTCTGTTTGACGCTCAGGTTGTCGTCCGATATGATTAAGTGGACTCTCTGAGATTATCAATTTACACCTTTTTTTTTTAACTTTTGGGAGATAGTCGCTTTAGTCATCTAGAAGGCATGCATAGTGAGGACATGATATTCGGCCTGCTAGCAGGGTGAAAAAGGCAAGTATTTATTCAATCCGCTAATTGTATTCATCCCGTGCCTTCAGCGAATCGTAATTATGGTGTCGTTGAAGTATATTGAACTGAACTGTAGGAAATTTAATATCATTTGTGGGCGAAATTGAAAAAATAAAAAAAATTTGCTTATAAAAATTTGTTTGAATATAGTTTTTCGTATGTAAATAAAATATTTGTTTCTATTAGTCTTAACCACAATTGTAATAAAAAGAATGATAAGCAAGCTTAAAAAAAGTACTTTCATTTTCAATTTATGTGGTAGGTGTTTAAGAATAATATTTGTGATGTATTCCACTAGCGAGTTTAAAGAGGGCAGTATTTACTTAACCTACTAAATTTATTGATCATAAATATTGTATTTGTTAAAAAAATTGTTTAAGTAATAAAAGACCACATGTTCGAAAACGTATCTCGTTATTCACAATCAGGAGGTCTTTCTCGATATTTTAAGCTAAAATTTACTCTATGAATCTTGTAGTACTAACAGAAGTGTTAGGGGCGTCCGACTTTTTTAATTTGTAATATAATTTGCAGGACATTAAATCTTACGTACCTAATAACTTCCCAACATAGACTGTACATAAATAAAGCTTCAATATGTATATAATTTAATTTGAGACCTCAATAATTCTTTTCCATGCATATACCTCACTGCGATTCAGAGATTTTTTTGTTTGTATTTACAGTATTAAATTAACCACTATATGCATAAATATTCTGTTTTGTAATTTATTAACTTTATTTTGATTTTAGATTGACAAAGAGACAGAGTGGAATACATTTTCTCTATCTCTTTATATCGTAAAAATTCAAAATTATTCAAAAAGATAGAATCTGCATCTTTTTAAATCCAGTAGGGGAAGCTTGGAGACTTAAAGGAAAAGAAATCAACAAGTTAAATCAGTCTTTCGGCCTATAAGTAGGTGCCCGGCAAACTGTTTTCCATGTTCGTCCTAGTTATCGACTGTGAAAATGGCGTCTTCCCGCTTTGCGCTACATTATTTCTGTGACCTGACACAAGAGTGATTCGATTAATGAGATATTGGAAAGGGATGGGACTGTGACCTAAATTATTTCTGGGACCAATTACAGCGGTTCTTTCCCGTTTTGACTTCCATTATTTCTGTAGCAATTCACAGAAGTAATTCCCCTTATATAATGTTAGAAAGATGCAAGTATTTGACTTGAATTATTTCAGTGACCAATCACAGAAGTGTCTTTCCCCCAAGAGACGCTAAAAACAGGAAGCGATGTGACGTACGTTATTTCTGCATATTTAATGTACATTTGTATACAATGGGTGAAAACGAGCATAGAAAACGGAATAGACATGTAACTTTTGAGAGCAGACATTGATGGAAGAAGACAAACAATATCTTAGAACTACGATACAATGTGTAGCCGTTTGACTTAAATTATGTAAAAACACCTCCAACACTAATAACTTGCCTATAGAATGGAATAGAAGCGAAACTTCCGAGACCGCGCATTGATTGGAAGGAGGCAGCCAATATTTTAGACACACTTTACAACGTGTAACAGTGTGACTAAAGTTGTATGATTTAGGAAAATTTCCCCAAAAGTTCTTATAATTTACTAATAAATTGGGGGACATTCCCTTAAATTTATGAAATTAGATATCTATAAGTTTTGGGGAAATTTCCCTAAAATTAGGGTAATTTATAAGAAAGTTTTGGGACATTCCATACCATTTGGGGAATTGAGTAATTCACACTAAATGTAGGGAATCCTTTCAAAACTAATGTTTGATTTTCCACGTAGAATAGATAAATTTTCTTAAAATTCTTGAAGTGTTACAGTACGTTCAGGAAAATATTTTGCCCTAAAATAAATGATAAACTAGCACAATATTTTGAATAATTAAAAAAATTCTGTTGGAGAAAATATTTATTAATGTTAAGGTCATCTAAAATATTTGAAATGAATAATTATCAAGTTGATAATTTTGTATGAAAAATAACATTTTTATAAAAATAATGATCAAAACCTACAAAAAGACGTAATATTATTTTTTTATAGATTTTTTTCAGAAAACTACAAATTTCTAGAAACATTTATGAACAATTAAACCTTTATATGGAATTTTAAGGAAATCCACACCTAGAAAAATACATATAGAATTATATGTAGGTAAAAGGTGTCCGCAGGAAGTCATAAGACAATAAATTGATTGATTTGAAAGATTTGACATGTGTAAATAAAGTCTAATCCTTCAGATAGTTGAACATGGAAACAAAAAAAGTTGTTGATCAATAAGTTAACAGAAGTATACTAGGAGAATAATATGCAGCAAGGTACAGTTCAGATATCGCTACCACCTTCATTGTAATCTCTCAGCTGTGAGCTGGTAAATTACGAGAAAATCCGACAGGGCGCGACGTTCCACCTCTCTCGCAATAGAAATTACGCGTAGAGTGTTTACGAGAACAGTCGACTGGCAAAAAAGCATTATTACCTGAAGTACGAGTAGAGCCTATTGTGACGCGAATAACGTCTGGAGAACCTACAAACATTGCAAGTGGAATTAACCAAAGAAGACAACAGCGCAGCAGACAACGCGGACACTTTCAATGTTAATATTGAGAAATCCGAACCCGCAGTTGCGCCTGGAGTAGAAGCCATAAAGGGCACGATGGGCCTCCACAAGGACATAGAGGCTAAAGAGATGTACATTAAGTATATAATAAGTAAGATGGTCAAACAGACGACATCAATGAAAGAAGCTGCTAGAAAGCAGCAGAACATAAGCATTATAGTCAATACGGGAATTACAAAAATGGAACATCTGCTTGAAAAGTTATTGGGTGCGAAAGAAAAGCAGAATGTCAAAATTGATAGGCAGGGACACCGATAGAGAAGAAGAAAAAGGAGAATACAGATTCCTAAGAATTGGAAGTTGGTTAAGGGCAGGAAGGCCAAAAAAGTCAATGACCAACTCGCAGGAGATGTACCCCCCCCCTCCCTCCCAAAGCTGCTAAATAAAGAGGCAAAGGCACACAATGCCGCCCCAAAAAAGAAGCAAGATAGAAAACCGGCTAGAAAACAACGCCCCGAAGTTGTGCTAATTAAGCCAGCGGAAGGCAAATCATATACAGATGTGCTGGGCGGGCTAAAGTCAAATATAAAGCTGCAAGTAACTAACACCTGCATTAGATCAATTCGCCAGACGAGGAACGGTGAGTTTCTACTAGAACTCGAAAAAGAGACGAAGGACGCCAAAGCCTTTGGGGAGACTCTACTAAAGAACTTTAGGGACATGGGAACATGAGAAATCTGGTTCGCACGGTCAAGCTGGAGATCCTAGATATCGACAGCGTTATTACCAAGGAAGACGTAGAGGAAGCTCTTCGGAGAAATCTCGGCACAAAAGCAGAAGACGCAAAGGTAGCGATCACGAAAGCCAACAGACGAGAGTAAGTGATTTCCATCGTTGAGTTTAATGAGGAAACACAATTTTGAGAGAAGAAGGCAGCCGATATCTCAGACGTGTAGCGGTGTGGCCTAAATTTACTGAAACATTTCTGAAAAGCTGAAAACCCTTGTATAGAAGTCAATAGAAGCGAAACTTTTGAGAGCAAATATTTGTGGACAGGATGCAGAAAATACCTAAGAAATACTGTACAATATTAAGCTGTTTGCCTTGAATGGTATAAAAAAAGCTACAGGGCTGGTTGTGTCCGCCTAGAATAATTCCCTAAAAAGTCGTAGGAGGATTTTAACTAAATTACTTCTGTGCTCTGTTGCATGGGTGACCAGTCATAAGGGTAACTTTAACCATGTAATATTGGAAAGAGATAGGAATGTGACTTAAATTATTTCAGTGACCTGTTACACGGGTGCCTATTCCCGCATGAGACAGTGCACGGTAGTAGGAATGTGACCTCAATTATTTATATAACTAACTACAATGGTGCCTTCCTCCCCATCAGACGTCGGTTCTACAAATTTTATTCAAATCTTTCTGGAACATTTTAAAAATAAAACTGTTTCGTTTTCATTTTCGATATTTTTTACCGTCTTTTGAGGGTTTCTAAAAATTTTAATTGTCTTTAAAAAAATAACATAGGCCTACAAAAAAAGTTATCTGGACTGTATACGAGACTAGTGTATCCTTATGTTCTTCGAGCCGATGAATCCGAATCCGACCTCAGAATTTGAATTTAAAGGTCAAATTTTTTTGTCACCAGTTATGAACCTTTTGAGCAAATCTGCATCATCATCGACGTCATTTAACAGCTCCTGAGCGATGTTTGTGCGACAGTTCTTTTGGTAAAAACTCAACAATTTCGAAGAAAATTTCGCTGTCAAACGTTTCAGCCGATATGCCAACATTTTCAGCAACTATTGTATTCTATTGTATTCAACGATTCTCTACAACAAATTTCTTCACTGATAATGGAAACATATATTGGCGACATGTGTACTAATATAACAAAACAAAAAATTAAAAATCGAATGCACGTAGTCCGCGAAATTAAAGTGTTGCCATTTTCAATTCCCCATCGGTGAGGGAAAAGTTGAGCACATGTATAGTAACTCTGATATCAGATTTGAACCAAGTTTCGCACAATACGAACAGATTTTGTATTTATTTACCGTTTTCTGTGCGCGCAAATGTCGCTTTCATAGGACCTAACGCTACTTTTTGATTTTCCACTTTTTCCCCCAGACTAGGGGAAGAATTTCCGACCTTAAAGTTTCGCTTCTATTCCGTTTTCTATTCTTGTTTAGCCCTTTAGAAGGTTTGCATACAAATTATGGACCAGAAATACAAAGGGCACATAGGCTCATTCCGCCGGCTAAGTATTTATTAAGTGTTAACTAAGTATTGTGGCTATGTTCGTTCGAGCTGGAAAATATTTAGCTGGCGGAATGAGTTTATGTGCCCTTTCTGTTTTGGCCCCGCAATTTAAGTCACATTGCCACACATCCTACAGTATGTTTAAAATAGTAGCTGCCTCTTTCCCACCAATCTCCGATCTAGACAGTTTTGCTCATATTCTATGCTATACGCGCGATTTCACTGTTTTAGAAATTCGTCATACAATTGAAGTCACAATGCTACATTTTTCATTTTCAATACAATTTAAGTCACACGTCTATACATTGTATCGTTGTTCTAAGATATTGTCTACCTCCTTCCACCAATGTCTGCTCTCAAAAACTTAGCTTCTATTCACATCGTTTCCTCTTTTTAATGTCTCGTGGGGGACAGAACCTTCTCAGAAATAATTGAAGTCAGAACGGGAAGGAACCGCTTCAATTAATCTTAGATATAATGAAGGTCGGATAATTATTGATTGAGGAGGAGGGGTGAAAGTTTTGGGATTTTCTTGGATATTGTATATTTCGGTGATTTTCAACTCTTCTAATAATGATGAAAAAAATGGTGTCTCGTACAGTTTCGAAAGGGTGTTTTACGCTTATTCGATTGGTCCTACGCATTAAGAAAAAATTCTTGACCTTTAAAAACGAAGGTCGAAAAGAAATTTGCCTTTTTTCGAAATAAGACAGGATTTTTGTGTTTTTTTTTGTTGTCTTAAAACAGAGCTTAGGTTTTTTTCCAAGTAGTATAGCTAGAAGAGTTCGGGAACACTACTACGTAGTTCTAGCTACCACCGACAGATAGCGCAATCTGGGCAGTCCCAAGCAATTGGTAATTACTCGGTCGGCAAGGTAGATCACTGACACGGATCCATGACCAAGCCTTATCCCTGTTTTACCTACTGAGTAAGCAACAAGCTTTTTTGGTTAGATGCGACTCGTGTATATGGCGCTCGGGGGATTCCCCGAGTTCTCGAAGCTTCTTGAAATATAATTGGCCAAAGTGAGGTAGGCGGAGAATTTGCGGGTTCCTGGAAACTTCTAGAAAATTCGGCTAAATAGTATTATACATGTAATAGTCCTATATGTTGCGAACTGCCTATAACTCGCAACAAGTTGCCAAAAAGTAGAGTGCAGATATAAATTTCTATCTTAAACAGCGCACAGAACGTTCTCAGCATTGCACCGAGAAGGAGTACTGAATTATATATAGTTTGCCTGAGTAGGATAGGGGGAGAGGCGAGGTTTCTCGAAGCCTGTGGAAAATTTGGCCTGATAGTACCATACATTCCTATATTGCCGACTCCCTATAACTCGCAATAAGTTGCCAAAAAAGAGAGTGCCGCGTCTAGCGCTGAGAGAAGTTTGCAACCTAACGATGCTTCAATAAAGTCCAACGTTGAAAATGCAGCTCAACTACGTTGATATATGGATTTATAATTTAACCTAATGTTGTTTCTAATTTTTAACATCGGAAATAAAATATGCGGAATGAAATTTAACTCATTATTAACTAATTGAACAGGTTTTTAAATAAATGATCGTATCTTGCTGAAACTGTGCTGTACAGTTTTTTTTTTTAGCGAGGGATAGCCCCGATCTTCCAGATTCCTCACATTTTGCACATACTGAGCCAACTATTTTTTCTTTTCGAGTCCTTTAACGTAGACTGCACGAGCATCACATCTTTTTCTCATATTACCAATCTTACTTCTTCATACGGCATGTCACCAGACGTTTACTCAAGACCATGGTAATAGCACGTGCACGATAAACTACCGACATTACTCCCCTCAACTGTCATCTTAAATCAACTTCTTCACGCTACCACTAAGGGGCTGGAACTGAATCATACGGTCCGACAAAATTGTACCGTAGGCTGCAGCTTCAGCAGGGAAATTGTTTGCAGATTCAAATTTCAAACAAATGCTCACGGAGACCTGGTTGAGAAACTTATTTTTTTTAAGCAATCAATGTCAGTAAGTGGACAAAGTACAAATACTTTTGCTTTGACAGCAGAGTAGTAAGAAGCTTCTCCTAGCTTGATCCATGTGGTTTCGTGTATTCTGGACAAAACGGCATGTCACTGGGTTGATCGTAAAGCTCGGGTGGATAGAACAAATCTACTTCTAATATATAACCGATCGGTGCATCGTCAGAAACATTGAAATCCAAATTTGGATGATTGGTCACCCACTCGAAACCACCGTTACACTGTCATATACTTATTGTTAGCAGCAGCATATCGGTTGGAGCATTGGCTCACTTTATCCCTTTTGCATTTTTCAATCATTAAAAGCATGTCAACGTCATTGAGGAGTTCTAGCCTCACATTTGTGTTCATGCACGACGCCACGATGTACACCAGTGAGATGACAGTGGTCTCAATCCTTTTTCTTTGGTGGATGAAGTGGTTTTCTATATATGGGACATACTGTATCTTCCACAAAGTCTTCCTTTTGTTATGTTGTCAGTGGTTTCATGGGAACCAGCATGTTAAGTATATTTTCGCAATTGTTGGTAATCTCTAAAAATTCGACTGCAAACGACTTTGCCGGTTCCACTTTCTCCGTCCAGCACTTTTAGAAGGACAGTTGTTATGGTAGCACTACTTGGCAGTCATTCATATTTCTACAGTTTTCAGTGTGGTAAACTAGCTTTTCCATACATCCAATGTAGTCCAAGCATCGATCACAAATGTATTTTCTTCCATGTTGCTCAGAGATTTGGTTGCTAACTAAACGTGATTTACCCACATCTTTTAGTGCCACGGGAAACGTTATACCTGATAAAATGAGTTTTTCTTTGTACTATTAGTAGCTAGCTACACGGTTAGGCAAGTACTAATTTGTATTGACTTGGTGGATTGCTGATAATATGGCCCACTTGAAACATTCATCGTCGTATGTGTTTTGAACGTTGATACATGCTTCTGTACCCACAATTCTGTACGGTAGTTTGATATACGATGTACTCTTCATAAGGTTTAATTTGTTGACGTTAACATTCAGTTTTACACAAAATTCTTCTTTCTGGGATTTGAAATTCGTCTCCTCCAGTTTATTTGGACTAATTTTGAGATAATATGCGATGAGCTGTGTGTTAATTTCCAAAGCCTTATGCTCACGCAAGGCCTTGCCAACCTCTGGTGAAAATAGAACTGCAGCGTCGTTGAGGAAGGTAAGAATGTCTTTATTAACAAGATTGGCCACAAAACATGTTTTCATTCGACAGTTAAATGCTCTGTCAACAACAATCCACTTATCCCTCTCACTTATATTTTTTTTTCTTTTTTTCTTTCTTAAAACTCCACTTCCTTGTTTAGCGAGTAATTCAAAACGTGCTTTACAGCCTTCTAGATGTTATATAATATTCAAACATTTTTGTTTTTAATTTACTTCCCACGATGATACTGGTGCTAATTTTCAGTATGGTTATGTCCAGTCAAAAAAGTCACTATTATAGTTTCCCACATCTCTCTGTTTCGCTATTCACTTCAATGTCATTACTTTTGATGCTCGTCACTCGATGATTGACAACTGAATGACTGTGCTTTGCTCCAGTCCGACTTTTATAGTCGACATCCCCTCTTTAGTGGAGGTTTGTAGAAGGCTTTATGACGCAAGTCTCGAAAACCAATGTCTCTCTCTATTTCATAGAACCTTCTAGAAGAATGGATGATGCAAGTCTTGAAAACCATTGTTTCCATTATCTTCAATTTCTCGAATTCAGACAAAAATCATGTTTACAACTGATATTTTCTAGAAAACTTGTTGAATAGTCTGTTACAGGCACTAACACGCATGCGCAGAACCTTTTAGAAACTTTCGCTAAAGAGAGAATAATGACTGCGAAAGCAGCGTTAAATACTGTCAGTTTAAAACTACCATCAAACACAGTATCAAGCTAGCTCTCTCTGGTGATAGGAAGAAGTGAAAGTGAAAAACAATACCTTTGGAGAAGATGGATCCTGAAGCAGTGAACGCAACTGGATGTATGGAAGGATCTGCACCTCTGAAACCGCTGTCTGCCTTCACTTTAAATAAAGAATATGTAGTAACTAAATTTCGTAAAGGTAACACCAAATATGGTGTAACGATTATAGTTGAAATGGAGAACCAGTTTGCAATCTTCAAATATTTTCACTTACTGTGTATCATGATATTTATTGCAGGATTCGACCTTCTTTTTATTTCCATTAACACTACGTAAATAAACATTCCGGCGCAATGTTGGGAACGCTCCGTGCGCTGTGTGAGACAGACATTTATATCTGAACTCTATTTTTGGCAGCTTATTGCGAGATATAGGCAGTTATGAATATATAGGAATATTACATATATGGAACTATTAGACAGAAGCTTATAAAAACTTCCGGAAACCCCCCACCCCCTTCTCCCTGGCTCACTTTGGCCAACTATGTTTCCATAAGTTTCGAGAAATCAGGGGAACCCCTCAAGCACCATCTGCACGAGCGCCATAAATCCAAAAAGGTTTTATTTCACTCGGTCGGTAAAACAGGGATCCACCTTGCTGGCTAGGCCACGGATCCGTGGACGTGATCTAACTTATCGACCGAGAAATTACCGCTGCTTAGAATTGACCGGTGGCGCCATCTGTCGGCTAGTATAATTGATGAGTCACTGCACATTACAGGCTTAAAATGCCATTATTTAAATTTCTGCATTAAGTTCGTTGATAAATTTGGAAAAAAATTAAATTTTGTAAAGGCAAGTAATTGAATAAGGGGTTGGGTCCAAAAAGTGTTTTTATGGATTAATTAAAATTAAAGTTCAGAGATTTTTTTATGCGGATGTATTGTCTTCTATCTTCCTTTCTTTCCGCCATTAATTTTTTTAATAGCCGTTTTTTTAACTTCGTTTCCTACTTCTCCTTTCTTCTCTTTTGAGACGTATAAACTCTAAGACTTTAGAGCAACTGTAAGAAGTTGAATTATCTGAGCTCTACTCGTTAATGATTTAAACTTCTCTTTGATTTGATCTAGAACATCAACTGCAGCTTTATGATATTTTCCAATGCACAACATAACATTCATCTGAAGTTTTCCAAAGGAGAATTCTGAATCGTTGTTGTCATTCGACATACTGATTTCATCCTTTTCAACATCATCAACGTTTGCTTCGGTCTTTTCTTCAGTTGACTGAGCCATAACCTAAAAAAAGCAAAAAATTTTAGTTCTTCAAATAGTGTAGGAAATTGCGATTGCAAGTCTTCAGAAATACGGCGTGTATTTTGCGTCTCGTTATGATTCTTCTTCTTGAAAGAATTGAAGTATTTGTTACTACATTTTCTTCGACTATTTTCACATATTTTAGGGCTCATAGCAATTTAAAAAATGTGTTGCAAAGAGCAGAGCATGGGTATGGTATCTGAACCAATGGGCGCATTTCTTTATTCTTCCATGACTAATACAATATGTCATCTAGAAAATTCTGAATAATAATTTTTTCCTTAACTTTATTTCTATTTATGGATTTGTACAGAAGCTTCACCTGATGCCATTACTAAATGCATACGGCGAGATGTTAAAAGAACGGGAATCGTTAATTAATTTTTTAGATTTAATATTTTGCCGAATTTATACTGGTCAAATTTGTAATTAGAAACTTACTTTTCAAGCACTTTTATTGTTTGCTAAAAACTGTTCTAATTTGAAATGGATCGTATAAGATATTTTAAATGTAAACAATACGTAAATGGTGGTGCTAATGAACGTATTAGTCACCTTTAATATTGTAGTATATGTGAGGTTGCCTAAGTATGAGTAGATGGGTGTAAGAACGAGCGAAGAATATCTAGTGTTAAGTGTAGAGCGCGTCGTTCGGTGTACATTGCCGT
>JAAAKG020058280.1:0-17988 GCA_010014905.2 Druon quercuslanigerum | reverse complement strand
CGATCACACACTGAATTCGGGACGCGTACTGTCTAGCCCAGCCTATCTTTATAGCGAGTTGATGCATTCGTCTTTTGGTTTTATGATCAACCGTTGGTTTTGTTTTACGATACGCATCAGCCAAAGCTCTCGCTGCATTATACACACAACAATTAATAGTCCAGAGGTCGGATTCTTCGGAAAATTTTCCACGAAACCCTTTATCCATTTCAGCCAGATCTTTAGGCTTGGGAGAAACCTGGGTGTTGATGTTTCTCCGGGTCATGTCCTCTATCGGATGCCTGCCCACGGTTGGTCTTGTCATCTTGTTCTGGCTCGCGTAGAGTAGGAGCTTCCCTAACGTAGCCCCTTTTTGGAGTACTTCGGCATGGTTTCGTAACGTTCTAGAAAATCGTGATTTTGTCGCTCCGTCCACCTAAAAGCCCCAAGATTCCACCCCTGGACAATTGTCCTCGTATTTTATCTACCGGTGTTTGCCGATTTTTTTTGTTTGTTTCGTAATTAATATTTTATTATGAGATTTGATCTTAATCTTATCTGAGGGTGCCGAAAGTCGTAATTAATAGTTCTTGTAAATTTACAAATCAATATAGAGGATACTCATCGGATAGACGCATTCTTGGTTGAGTCCGTAAACGAATCGACTCGTATGCCGAAAAGCAAAGTCTTAATTTTTAATCAAAATTGCTTATATAATTAATAGTTTATGTAAATTTATAAATCAACATAAAAAAGGCTCATCGGAAAGACGCAATCTTAGTTGACTCCGTAAACCAATTGACTCATAGACTCAAAAGCGAAATCTTAATTTTGAATCGAAATATTTTACATAATTAATAGTTCTTGTAAATTTACAAAGCAACGTAGAAAGTTCTCATCAGATAGACATTCGTAGTTTACTCTGTAAAAGAATTGACTCGTAGACAGATAAGCAAAGTGTAAATTTTGAATCGGAATTGTTTGAATAATTAATACTTCTTGTAAAATTACAAAGCAACATAGAAAAGAGTCACCGGATATACGCATTCTTAGTTGACTCCGTAAACAAATGGACTCGTAGAAAGAAAGCCAAACTCTTAATTTTTAGTTGAAATTGTTAAAATAATTAATCTTTCTTGTAAATTTACAAAGCAAAAGACGAGTAATCGGATAGATATTCTTAGATGACTCCGTGAACTCCCGAAAGGCCATTCACAACTGCCTTGAAAGGGAAAACCGACCCATATGCAGGAGAGCTGGCGTAACGCTTTTACCGCAACTCTATGGCAATCTAGTCGTAACGAAATAAAGATAATACTATGGGAAGCTTAAACCAACTTTCTAAGATATGATACTTGAACAAAGTATACACGCCCTATACACAATGATTCTCTTGGTATTATTATTCTGTAAATCGCTATTTCATTAGTCATATTTTTAATCTAAATCAAAAATATTTACAGTACTTAATGGAGAGAAAAATTTTCGTAGTTCTATATAAAAGACACACATTAGAAGTAGTTTTTATACATAAACATGAGATAATTTGAATATTATTTATGTAGATCCTACTGTACGAGTGGCTGCACTTCGAGTTTTTGAAGCTCTGGCTTCATCAGAACCAATCACATCGGAAATTTTGGATATTATCGGAATGTCGTCCAATGCTGATGATTACTTTAAATCACTACCACCAATCAACAGTTTCACAGGCTATGACGTTGGCGAAAGTGAAGTTAATTTTAATGGTACAAATGCACATATCAATTTGCAAGGTTTTGGTATTAAAAATACAAAACATGAACCAATGAGTCTATTACTTGACATTTGTTTAGAAAATATTTCAAACGAGGTAAGATCAAATTTTCTCCTGAACTGGGTATTGGATATATTCAGTATTTCACATTTTGGTATATCATTAAATGTATTATTTTAGACAGTAAGTGTACCAGTGCGATTGCAATCTTTTAAATTACTTGGAGTGCTTATTTCCAATGCTGGAAGTATGGTTTTTTGTCATCTTGAAACTGTAGCAACGAAATTGGTCACAGCGACCCAAGAGTTCGAGCCGCAAATTGCTCTGCACGCATGCCGTGTCATAGAAATCATCACAGGACGACTAGCAGCAACTCATCTAAATGATACAAACTGTCTTTTTTGGAAAATTGTATGTAAACCAATAATTTCTCTTGTGCAACACTCCGATACTATCTTGAAGGAAGTGGCATGCGACTGCTTAGGGAACATTGGTTTGAACGTATTTTCACAATTTCCGGTAAGGAGGACCAAAATTATTAAACTCAATGAACTAATAATAGTTAAATAACAGGTTTTCGAAATATGACATAAGTTCGAATTTCTAAATTTGAAGATTGTGTATGAGTTACGTAATCTGAGGAGAAATGTCATGGATAAAATATATCAAACTGAGTGGAACATCTTACCTCCTAATGTCATTTTATTCGAAACGAATATAATTTTAATACCATTTTCACATAGAATGATAGAATCCGGGCTGTCTGCAAGTTAATAGCCAACGTAGACTATGGCCATAAATCTACGAAACAACTTAGATTCTATAAATATGTGAGAGAACGTGTTCCACTTTTTTATTGTAAGGTAGCGTTCAAAAATAAATATAAGCCTTAAAACACGTGTCTAGATTCGGGGATGAAACAGCAGTCTCACAATGGGGAATTTGTCTCGAAGTTTGAAGAGCTTTCATTATGTTCTATTGTTCAGAATATTTTTGAAGGTAAGAAAAACTTATCGTCCTATTTTCGAATAAGGGCCTTCTCCAAATTGACGAAGTATGTTCTTAAGTACATGTTTCTATCGTAGGATGAGAATAGATTTAGTTTTTTCGAATTTATGCCTGTCCCTCTTCATTCTGCGACAGACGCATTTACTAAAGAACTTGCTTCGCCTATTTGCAATCCACTTACACCATCAAAACCACGTAGGCTAATGTTCATTTGTTTACATAGTATTATTTTTAAGTTAGGATCATTGAACAAGTAATTAGAAACTCATGTTAATTTAAGCTCCTAGTTTAGACACAGAACGGAAATGTTTTTTCTCATCGTCAAAAATACTGGGAACAGTGGAGCAATATGTTAGCTTAGCTTAGTGGACTGAAAGAGAGTGATTAGATACGTTGACGAGAAATATGATCTTTATTAATTCGCGAGACTACTAAATCTTTCGTGTTGTGAGTGCTAGTCCTGGCTGATGACTACACGACTGAGACTGGCCCACCTGACATTCTGTTAGGAGCAGATGTCTACTCGGCCATCACCCTGAGAGGATTAAGGAAAGAAGAATCAGACATCCCAATAGCTTAGCAAAAAATATATGGTTGGTACCTAACAAGACAAATTCCAGTACCATATTACAGATTGTCTCCAACAGCAATACTTTATCAATGTTGTTTGGAACAAAATTGTTGTCATGATGCTTTTACCGTGCTTAAAACACGGCACGCAATGCATATATTTAGCAATGTTAGTTCCGTCAGTATTATGGTCATATCACGAGGCTGGTGGAATGTTAGGGATTGGATATTAAATTGCATGCCTCCTATATTCGGATTAATTCTCGACGTCACAGCGCTCGATGTCCATTCTAAAGTGTTACTCGTATGCACGTCCCCAAGGTAGCACAGCTGAACACTGCCTTCTTGAAGAGGGCATTATAATTGCTACAGCAAGCCCTGTTGTTGGTCCCCTCATAGTAAACTATATAGAAGCCCATGTGGTAACTTAGATGGGAATCCATGTGGAATTCTATATTGATTTATGTCTGAATTATCCATTTCGAGATTGAATGGAAAACTTTAAAGTCTTACATGTTACGGTGCACTCTGTGAAGGTGCGAAATTCAAAATTGTCGCCGTTCAATAACTTAAATGCGCCGTCCTTTCTTCCTTCTAATTCCCTGGATCGAAGGTGACACTTAGCCGCCTGCATGAACTTACGGCTTAATGCCTAAAGTAACCCGGGCAATGAGAAGAATTTAATTTTAGATCAACAACTATGCCTTTACTTAAAATCAGAAAAATGCTATATCTATGGTAGGACGTATTATAAAAATGATGAAATTCTGGAAAATTGAGGAATCTTATTAAAATACACGAAATTGTTTTTAGGGCCTCCTAAATAATATATTTATAGCAAATCCCTGTAAATAAAAACATTAATTTTCAAACATAAGAAAGAAGAATTTTCAATAAAACAGTTCAATTTTTAAATACGAAGATAAATTTTCAATGATGAATCTTCAGCTGAATAAATTAAACATTCGGCGAACCAGTTCGACGTTTCACCAAGCAGTTGAAATTACAACCAATAAGAATAATTTTATACCGAATGAATTAATTCTCAAAAAAAAGAATTTAATTTTAAATCAATAACGCTACCTTTACTTGAAATCAGGAAAATACTATATCTATTGGTCTATGTGTTATAAAAATGAAGGAATTATTGAAAATTAAGGCATCTTTTTTAAATATATAAAATCAATTTTATTGCCTTGCAGCATATTCAGAGTGAATTCCAGAGATATCTCTTAAAACCGTTGCAAGAAATTAAAAGCTACAATCAACGGACGTCTAATAATTTTTATTATATGTGTAGTAGTCTAAATAATTAATCTTAAACCAAATAAATTAAATTTTTAACAAACCAGTTCGTCTTGTGTCATAGTTAATATTTCAACCAAGAAACCTTAGATCTAACACGCTGGAGCTGTGATACAGGAGAGAAATAAAGAGCGTTAAACAAAGAGCAAGATACAGCACGTAAACTGGACAATGGTAACATTCCTTGCCTTCCTAATAATCATAATTGTTAATAAAAATTGAAGGCCCATCAAAATAAAATCAATAGCTTCCGGTTAACTACGCGAACGAGAAAATTTAAAATCATCAGATGAGAGTCAAAATCCCCATAGGTATTGGTAGAAAAAATAAGAAGCTCTCTTCAAACAATTTAATTATAAACTAATATTAGCATCAGATCAAAAATCAATAAAAAATATCCAAACTTTGATTTATAAAAATGGTTTAAATAATTAATAATTATTGTCAGTTTGGAAAGTTTCATAGCTAAGGGTAATCACAAAGATATTCTTTGTTGATTCAGTAAACAAATTAATCCTATTCGTTATAAAATATCTAAAGTCTGATTTTCTTTATGAAAATTGTTTCAATAATTAATAATTATTGTACCTTTGGACAGTTTTAAAGCGAAGAGTGATCGAAAAAAATATTCTGGTTTTCTTTATGATAATTGTTTAAACGATTAATAATTAATTTCAATTTTAATATAATTAAAAAAATATACAAATTATGATTTTCTTTATGAAAATTAAAAAGAAATTAATTATAATTATCAATGTAAAAAGTTTCATAGTGAAGAGTAATCGCAAAAACATTCTTTTTGCATTCCGTAAAAAAATTGAGCTTATTCGTTCACAAATATCCGAAGATTGATTTTCTTTATGAAAATTGTTTAAGTGAATGATAATTATTGTAATTTAAAAACTTTCATAGCGAAGAATGACCGCAAAAAAATTCTTTGTGTTTTTCATGAATAAAATGAGCCAATTCGTTCGAAAAAGTCCAAACACTGATTTTATTTAAAAATTTGTTTAAATAATTAATAATTATTGTACATTCGGAATGTTTTATAGCTAAGACTTAGCTATTTCATGAACAGCTATCTTTTGTACAAAAAGCTGTTTTTTGCCAATTCCGCAAACAAGTTGAGCCTATTCGTTAAAAATATATAAACTCTCCTTTTCTTGCTGAAAATTGTTTGAATAATTAATCCTTATTTTGAGTTTGAAAAGTTTCATAGCTAAGAGTAATCGCAAAGATATTCTTCGTTTATTATTTATACAAGTTAAGCCTATTTATTCAAAAGTGCCTAGCTCTGATTTTCTGTATGAAAATTGTTTAAATAATTAATAATTAATGTCAATTTAAAAAGCGGTACAGTGAAGCGTAATACCCAAAACATTCTTTGTTGATTCCGTAAACAAATTGAGTCTATTTGTTCAAAAATATCCAAACTATGATTTTCTTTATGAGAATTCTTTAAATAATTGATAATTAATGTGAATTTAAAAAGTGTCACAGCGAAGACTATTTGCAAAAACATTCTTTGTGGATTCCGTAAGCAAATTGAACCTAATCGATAAAAAATGTCCAAACTCTGCATTTGTTTATGAAGATTGTTTACATAATTAATAATTAATGCGAATTTGAGAAGTGTCACAGCGAAGAGTAATGACAAAAACATTCTTTGTTGATTCCTTAAACAAATGGAACCTTCTCAAAGAACGTAAACTTGACAACCAAACAATATCGAAATTAATACATACTATCCCATCTCTCCAAGATTTTACGGGCTCCCAAAAATTCACAAAAATAACATGACTTAAACCGATCGCCAGCGCAATAAACTCACCAACTTACAACCTAGCACGGTTCGTCTTTATCAAAAAGATACAGCTGATTCACATTCAACCCGAAGACAATATAGTGAGTTTCGACATAATATCTCTCTTTACGAAAGTACCAATCTCTGATGCAATTGATATTATTAAATCTTTTACAAACTTCCCTGCCGAGCTCATACCTTTGATATAAAACTGTGTCAATATTACTTACTTCGCTTTCAATACCCAATTCTACGAACAAACCGCCGGAGCAGCAATGGCATCCCCAATCTCACATATAATAGTCAACATCGAAATGGACTAGATGAACTAAATAAGTTTCTAGACTTCATTAATCAATTATATCCTAACATCCAGTTCACCATGGAAATTTAACAAAACGGAAAATTGCCTTTCTTGGAAGTATTGGTTTACTGAAGATTTGATGACAAATTAGGACATAAAGTTTACAGAAAATGCACCCATACAAAACAGATACCTACATGTGCCACGTTTTTTTCCAGGTGAGATTCTAAACCTGGTTTTCCAAAGTGGCATGAATCTCTCTATCCACCTCACGATTTGCGGATGAACCTTTAAGATTTCCAAAAGACAGGTGATGAGTTTATGGGAGGTTGAATCAAGGGCTTTCCGGTAATCAATCCAGGCCATCGATGGGTCACGCTGGTAGGATGCTGCATCTTTGCAGACACATCTATAGAAAAGCCGGTTCTCCCGACATCCTGCTACGCCTTTCTTTGTGCCGCGTTGTTCATACATTTTTTGCCACACAGGTTCGATTGCCCGAACAATCCTATCATTTAGGATAGCTGTGAATATCTTATACAGTGTGTTCAGACGAGTGATTGGCCTGTAATTCTTTTGAGTCAGCTAAGTTTCCCATTTTCGGCAGGAGTACTGTGCGCCCTTCGACTAACAACTCCTGAATTGGCTATTCCGACTTAAAATATGAGGTGAAAATACGGGCAAGATGGTGGTGGGTTGAAGGAAACTTATTCCGCCAGACGATCTTAGCACCATCTGGTCCTGGAGCGGAATAGTTCTTCATACTTCTCAATGATTTTTTCACCTCCTCGGTAGTGATGGTTGGTCATTCTTCCGCAGTTGTTGCTATGAGGGCATCACATATCTCCTTGAAGCTATTTATGTTTCCTGAGTCTGCGACAAGTCTATGTTGCACTTCGTAGACTTCTCTACAAAAGACTTCGACCTCCTCTGGTTTGGGCGGGTGATCGATCACATTTGGAGGGTCTTGGAAGAGTCGAAATGGGTCAGAGGGCAACTCTTGGTTTTCTCTGACTCACCTCTCTCTCCACTCTAGACTTCTCTTAGCATCAGTGTGTATTCGTATTCTCTCAATAATATGCTGCCTGATGGTCAGAGGCTTTGACTTGTTAAGTGTGTGATAACGGATCCGGAGTTTGCGCGCGAATTTTCGAATCACACACTGAATGTGGAACGCGTACTGTCTTGCCTAGCCTATCTTTATGGCGAGTTGATGCATTCCTCTTTTGTTCTTATGATCAACCGTTGGTTTTGTTTTACGGTTCGCATCGGCCAAAGCTCTCGCTGCATTACACACACAATTGATAGTCCAGAGGTCGGATTCTTCGGAAAATTGTCCACGAAGCTCTTCATCTATTTCAGCCAGATCTTTGGGCTTGGGAGACAACTGGGTGGTGATATTTCTCCGGGTCATAAAGCATCGTTCGTCGTCTATCGGATTCCTGCCCACAGTTGGTCTGGTCACCTCTCTTTCTCTGCTGCAGGCTTGTTCTGCCTCTGGTAGAGTAGGCGCTGCCCTTACATACCCCCTTTTCGGAGTACTTCGGCATGGTTTCGCAGACGTTGACGCGAAAAGTGCGATAACTCTGGGTGTTTCTCGCACCACAGAGCGTACAGTCGTGCTATGTAATTCTCTCGTTCAGGGGGTACACTCGTATTGTAGCATTCTAGCAAGTCGTGATTTTGTCGCTCTGTCCACCTAAGACCCTCAAGATTCCGCCGATCCATCGTATTGACTCCATCTTCATTGGCTCCCCCAGCTCTAGAGTGAAGCGCACTTACTACAACGATGTTTGGTGTTATCATTGTTGTCTCCCGGTATCTCAGAGTCACCGTTCTAGACACCTAACCCAGGTGCCATTCAGCCTTTGGCACGGTATTCACACCTCCGCTTGGGGGTTAATTTCTTCGGGACCACCCCTGGACAGTTTTCCGCGATTGCCTATTAATTTTTTGTAACCATATTCAGCAGAAAGTCTTGGTACAGGTACCCTCTATCCGCAACCCGAGAACGCATTCGGTGGCTTCGTCAGAGGCCCTTCGGTTTGATTCTAGAGGAATCAAAACCGAACCGAATGGTAGCAGAGCTACCATATACTATATATATATATATATATATATATATATATATATATATATACTGGGCAGTCTTTTACGACTTTTACATCATTACTTTGAACATGTTAACCGTAGTGCTGGCTGATCATGTCCGGGAATTAGGCGGTCTTAATGGGGATTTCAGAAATGCCCTGCTCACTGTGAGGTATTAATATACACTTCATATTAAACTAACTCTAAAAAGACTAGAAGTATTAAAAGTACTTGAATGATTATTTTCCAGGTCCCGGATTATAAAACAGACATTTTGAAAATCTTTTCCTTTAATGTATCTAATAAAATATATTACCTATCACTGTAATCTTCTGCAGGAAAGTAAAGCACAACTCTCACATTTGATTTTAGAAGGAGGAAAGTGTACTTATAATTACATTACTCTTTGGTGCTACCCGAGATCGTGAAAGTGCAGTTAGAGCCGCTGCCTTACGAACTTTGGGGCTTCTGGTAGCTTTACCTGCATTAGAAGAAAATGCGGGATTTCTTATGGATTTAGCAGAAATTACTTTTTCAACATTGCAAGATAGTAACCTTGGAGTACGCATAAAAGCAGCTTGGACTTTAGCTAGCTTATGTGATTATCTGATCAGGCGTGAGTAAGTAAAAGTCCGTTTTCTTTCATGTGTATAATCAAATGTCGCTATTATTAACGTACGTTCTTCACTTTTTTAGAAACAATACAGATGCAGAAACACTTCCCTTAGATGTTATTTTGGCAAAGACATATGAAGCAAGTGTCAAAGCTACAAAAGATAATGACAAAGTAAAATGCAATGCGACAAGAATTGTTGGAAGCGTTTTGTTCCTATGTCGAGAGAGTTCAATATTGGGAGATACAACGGAAGGCTTAGAAGCTCTTATTCAATGTGCATCTTTCGGTAATGATCAAAAGGTAATATAAATATATGCTAGTTTAAGAAAAGTTTCTTCTAAAGTCAAAACGCTTTTAAATTTTTGAAAAACTATGGAAAAATAATGGAGTTTGTATCCTATTAGGACTCGAAGTAATGATTGTATGTGCTATAAACCTTTTCATTTGGTCGCTTCGACATGGAACCTTTTCATTCGGACACATCGAAATGGTCTTTAAACCAATTTTTTTGTACGTGACATTTTTTATACCACTAAAACGTTATCAGATATCGTAAATCAAACAATAAGTAGTGGCGGTAGGGGAGTGTAGGGTAAAACGGGGTAATTCCTAATTTGATGGGAAGACTTGCTGCCATCTAGCTTATACTATAATAATTTTTTGTCTGTGCCACTGATCAAAGTTTGCAAATTAATATAAACTTGAAATTAGCAGATTGAAAAACTCCAACTATAAAAAATTATTAAAAAATCATCCATTATCATCAAAATATTATTCAGACCTTTATAAATTACTTTTACGTTTAGAATATTTTCTCCAATTATGCGCATGCAGTTACAGTCCCATGTCAGAAACTATGCTAACAATCCTTACAGCTGACGTTTCTACCTATCTTAGCATGAACGTGACTTCATGCTACAATACTCAGTATACCGCGAATTGACTTGAACGAATAAACACTAAGCAGTTCAAAGATGACTTTTCTCACGAACGTATAACTAGTAGACTCTACTAGGAAAATACTCTTACGAAAATCAAACAGAAAGGGCGTAGTTCATAACTTGATGATTTCTAACTTAGTTGACGAAGAGTTAAAAATACGCGACCTCTCCAAAGTGAATTATAGATCGAAGTTGTTGGTATGACTGCTAAGAACGTAAGATGATTTGTAAGGTTAACTTTCGCGTTTATATAGTTCTGGTTCCCTATGCTGAAGATAGGGTGGTTAAATTTTGAACTCGATACGTAAGTCGGAAATTTTGAATTCGACATCGATGTCGGTGAAGTAAGGGGGTGAGTGACATCAATGACTAATACGTTTGCTCTGTTCAGATTCTCGACGCTCCCAGTGTCTCTTCTCTTGACGTTTCAGGAATATGAAGTCTACGTGCTAACTTACCTATATTTGCTAATTATATTTGCTGTATCTAGTTATGCACTTTCGGTTACAGCATGTTTGACTATTCACGTAATCATTTACTTTAAAATTACATTCGCTTGAATCTTATCCCTACTTTGGAGCATTACATTATTTTTGATTATATATACATATACTAGCAGACCCGCCTACGTGTTTCTGTGGCATAGTTATCATACGTTGAATTAATATTATACTAAACTATGTAAGAAATCGAAATATGGCGGCATTTACTGGTTGCTTACCTCACCTAGATAACGTAAAAGGTTTAAGTATCGGTCAATAAACTAACTTACAACGCCATCTGTTAGAAACGCATGGAACTTACAAATAAAAACATTTAATTTAAAATAAAAAAATATTGAAGTAATTAATCGAGATAAAAAGTATCCTATTACTCAAGTTGGACCAAAATTACTCACACTATACAAAGTTTCATCAAGAGAAAAAGAGAAAAACTTCCGGGAACAGTTCCTCGATAAGAGGATGCACACCATGTTCCACAGAAATGTGGGGGATCAGTTAATGTCATTTGAGGTAACTTTTGCTTTCCTTAAATCACCCGGATTGAAGTCGGGCACGGAGGCTTTCATTTTGGCATGTCAAGGTGGTGTTATGTCCACCTTACCCCGAGCATCTAGGACACATACTATCTAGTTGTCCAACTCATGCGGGAAAGACCTACATCCAAAGGCAAAATGCGACACTAAGAGTGCTTTATTACCATCTCTGTCACTATCACGGCATTAACTTTAATATCGCTCCGCTAAACGCTATTAGGGAAATAGAGTCAATTGTCGAGAACGAGAAGTGCTGCATATACTGGAACTTTATATTCTCGACAATTGTTTATGTTGTACACTCGAGGCCTGATATATTTCTCCTTGACTTCAAGAAGCGAATCAAGCTTTCACTGGTTAATAGCCTGAAAAGCTAAAACACTTGCGGGGAAAATGCATATGGCGGTCGTCCTGGGGTTGCTCCGCTTTGTATTGATTCCGTCACAGACTGTAACCACGTTTCTCACGGTTGTGAGGCGAGGTTATGGCTGAAATGTTACCCCGATTTCGCTGGGATCGGGTGCAGTTTTTCAGATTAGCACCCGATCCCTGCAGAATCCTACGTCTGCGTTAAGACTGCTCACAGACCAAAATCGATCGCTTCGGTCTAGAGCACGAATGCTGGGTAGTGATGGGTGCTCTGATCCGTTCGGGGCCTTTCACATTCCCATAATCGGTACTAGCGGTGCTCATACGGACCGAATTCTCGGGTCTAGGGCTCTGGGTATCCTCTGGGTACCGATAACCCACTGTTTGTGCGGTTCGGCCACACTTTTTGGTTTCTCGCATTAGTATCTTTATATTGAGTGTGGCTTCCTGTTTCCGGCTTTACCAGTCATTTTGCGGGCGTGAGTTCCTAATTAACGCGGTGGTAAAAATCGGCTGAGATGTGGTTACAAGGGGAGCACACGTTAGCGCGCTCACGGTCGATGGGTAATATGCCGCCTGACTAGTCGGCCCTCAGACCTCCTAATTGCTCCTTGGTCCTTCTGCGGTATCGTGTTGCCTTCAGAAACCGAGTAGTTTAAAAGTGGGGGTGGGTCTAGGCGCTCGTCTGCCGCGCTGACCCTAGTCTTGATTCCACGGGGCCGAGTGTCTACATTCACGAAAAGTGGGTCCCCTTCACATATGGTTCTCACTCTTTTACTAACCGCTGTTGTTGCCTTAGTGGGACGTACCATTTCTCTTTAACCCCCCCCCCCCTTCACATGTCTACTGGGCATGGGGGTGTAGGTTGGTGAGAACGCATCCCTAAAAGCTTGGTCTCCCTGCATCCTTGGCGTTTTTGGGTGCCCATGGGGGATCGATTCCAACATAGTAAATGGTTGGTGGGATCTAATTCGCTGCCTTGGAACTTCTGGGAGACCCCAAGCCGTCTCATCGCCCCCTACGTTCGACGGTATTTGCTCCTGAGGGATCTCGTCTTCTGTGTACCACGGCACCGCCTGGTTATCCGCCCGGCGCGTGAAGTACCTCCCATTTATTCGCGCAGGACCCCGTCTACCCCGCCCGTATTTAAATGATGCACCCTTCAAATTGCCCGTAGGCCCTCTTCAGACATGTCGTTTCCCAATCCGGTAACTGTGCGATTATTGCGCCCAGATTGATCCCAGATTGCTGATCATGTGTCTCTATTGACCTTTCAGGCATAGCCCTTACGCTATCCTGCGTTTCGCTAACAGTCGGACTCAGCCCTCCACTGAGTAGCAGGGATCCATTATTCTCTGCTAGGTTGAGTCGGTTATAAAAAAAACGCCAGAAAAACTTCCAAAATGGGTTAATATTTTTTTCTGGTTTATGAAACTTTTCTCGAACTAATGACAGTTACCTGAAAATTCCGAAAAATTCCAAAGCTCGTGAGTTGTTCTCACAAGTCCTGAAAATTGTACATAATTGCCTGAAAAATGAAAAATGCAATCGCAAGCTTGCTTAACCATCCTAATAATGTTTTAAAAAATACTGGAGGTTTCTCACATTTTCTTTAATTTTCCGGAAAAAAGTAAACTTCGCACTACATGGAAAGTTCCCCTCTTTTCAGGTTCAATTTAGCGCAACAATGATTTTCTTCTATGTCAATATTCAATACCTGATATATTGACCTAAATACATTATCAATAGAGAGGGGGGGGGGGGGGTTACAGGATTTTATTCTTTCTATTTACCAGCCTTATACGCAAAGTATCCTATAATACTATGAAGCAAGAGCCAAGCACATTAAAAATAAAATAACATGATTCAATACCATAGCAGAAGCAGAAAGAACAGGTTAAGGCTTACAACCACTTTCTTATCTCTCTGACCCTACTCAGTTCCCATCTTCTCTCTCACTTTCGTGTCACTATGTGACAGGCGACTAGGCTGAGCGCTACTTTTATAACGTAGTTTTTCAACGTTTATTCGTGTGCACATTATCTAGTATCGGAACAACCGTGTTCGTGGGTCACACCTTTTTTACCCACGAACAACCTTCGAGGCTCGTTGATTATTACTTTTCCCAGGCGCTTGGTAGGATCATCCTATCCGAGCTATCCCGGTCTTGTTATTAAGGGAAGGTCGGCTAGCTTATTACTTATCACGAGAAACTTAGGAGGGGTGGGTCACGTGAGTGAGAGAATTATTTTATCTGAGTCGTATTTTGTAACCGATATGACACAACTTATATATTTGCATGCTTTTGTTTATGTGCATAACCTTTTGTGTCCCGATATCAGGAGATCGGAGCTCGTTCTTAGTCCATGGAACCACTTAAAATGAATAGAGTACTACCGGGACGGAAAGCATGTTCGTTGCAGATACTTTGTTCCTCGCCGACAGTTCGGAAGACCAAATCTGCCGGATGAGCCGTTTATATCTAATTCGGAGAGTATCCTTTATACATGTCACATTCTGAATGCGACTCTGTGGCACGCCCAGGTAGTATAAATTTCTCCAGTGCAAAGGTGTCGTATAGCGCTTCTATCGACGAGCTCAGGGTCTTCCAGAAATACCATTAAGTTTTCCTCGCTTGGCGCATTTGTATAACCCAAATTCTATTCCTAATTCCTTGGCGTACCGTTTGACAATCCCTAGAGCTATATGTAGTTGCTCTGTATTTTTAGCATAAATCTTAAAATCATACATTTAAAATACATAGGTGACCTCGTGCTTTCGATTTGCAGGTTTGACGCAAAGGTACCCCTGGGAATTTCTCATTGAGTCGCCCTGAAAGATACCTCTTTGGAAAGTGACCTTGTTAGTTGTCACACGATTTTTTCCAGGTGAGATAGTAAATCTAGTTTTCCAACGTGGCATCAATCTCTCTATGCACCTCACGATTTGCGGATAAACCTTTAAATTTTCCAAAAGACAGATGATAAGTTTATGAGAGATCGAATCGAAAGCTTTCCGGTAATCAATCCAGGCCATCGATAGGTCACGCTGGTAGGATGCTGCATCTTTGCAGACACATTATAGATAAACAGGTTCTCCCGACATCCGGCTACGCCTTTCTTTGAGCCGCATTGTTCATACATTTCTTGCCATACAGGTCCAATTGCCCGAACAATCCTATCATCTAGGATAGTTGTGAATATCTTATACAGAGTGTTCAGACAAGTGATTGGTAATTCTTTGCGTCAGCCAAGTTGCCCATTTTGGACAGGAGAACTGTGCGCCCTTCCACCAACTACTCAGGAATTGGCTCTTCCGACTTCAAATATGAGGTGAAAATACGGGCCAGATGTTCGTGCGTTGAAGGAAACTTCTTCCACCAGATGGTCTTGATACCATCTGGTCCTGGAGCAGAATAGTTTTTCATACCTCTCAATACTTTTTTCCCCTCCTCGGCAGTGATGGTTGGGCATTCTTCCTCAGGTGTTGTTATAAGGGCATTACACAGCTCCTTGAAGCTTTTTATGTTCTTGGAGTCTTCGTCAAGTATATGTTGCACTTCTTAGACTTCTCTCCAAAAGGCTTCCCGTCTTGTAAGAGTCGAGATGAGTCAGAGAGAAACTGATGGTTTTCTCTGCCCCACCTCTCTCTCCGCTCTAGACTTCTCTTAGCGTCAGATAGTATCTATATTCTCTCAACAATATGCTGCCTAATGGTTAGCAGCTTAGACTTGTTAAGTGTAATTTTTTTTGTAACCACATTCAGCAGAAACCCTTGGTACAGGGACCCTCTATCCGCAACCCGAGTGCTGATTGGTTTGGGTAGTAAGGCCTGAGAATTTATTATTTACATTTGTGGGTAAATTGGCACTTGTCAGCTCTATGCGAACTGTGTTAATATGCATTGTTGAAATAAAAAGGATATGCAGGTTAACAATAAATTTATCATAAAAACATAGAAAACAGTTACTAAATATTAACTTACGGGTACCTTTTCTTTTATGAAAGGGCGAGAGAAAGTTTTTTGTCGATTTTACCTCCGTTGTTATCGCAGGGCAGCGACGAAACTCTACCGGATGGTTGTTCAGTGAACATGGTCTATCACTAGCGCAACGAAATGCGTATTTCAAATGATAGAGTTACATCATTATAAGTTTTAACTGCTCTTCCATAAGTTTATATGTGTACTTAATTATAAGTCTAGTTCATTATTTGCTATATTTCGTTCATGAAAATACGCGTATGTATTAATATTTATGCATCCGTAGATTGATGAATTTTTTATAAGGTTTAATTTCAATTATCGTTCGTTCTTAACTGTATATATCTTCCGAGTCTGTACCCTCCCGTGGTATTGCATTGCTTATTACCTTGAGCTCTCTACCTTATCATCAGCGGCGCGTTACCACGGTTAGATACACAATCGGATGAGTTAGTTATGCACGTGAATGCATATATGCTTAAGAGCGCTGTCTCATGGTTGTCTTAGAGGTAAGGTAGGTAATGTCTTTTAGGGCGTTATAAAAATTTCTAAAGTTTCGAGACGTATCAACCCTCCCTTCTTAAAATCATTATCGTCCTCGATGAAAATATCAATATTAAGCCTAGAGACAGCTGTTCCCGTATTTAATAAGTTATGTTTATAAATATTATGTACCGTTAGATTCTCATAAAATTATTTTTTTTTAATTCAAATGTTTCCCAGATAACTTAAACATATCTGGTTCAATTTAAGTGTTGGGGTAAAAGAATTTGTGCGTGGTAGTGAATTCGTGGTCGATTCTGGTGCAATAGTGTTGTTTTTGTTCCGTTGTTGCTCTATATGTGTGCAGGTGAGTATGGCTTGAGGCTTAACTTTTCTTTTCCTTTGTCTTTTTACGTAGCACATTTTTCAAGTGTCATAAGATTTTATGTGACATCATTACACATCTGGACCCGTGCGATAGTTCTTCGTCTGGATCTGCATTCACTGTTACGTATGAAGACTATTGTTGGGCACGAAACATCGCTATGGACCTATCAGGAAATACTGCAGCGTCCAGCATTTCTGGTGAGTTAAATATTACCCCTTTTACTTCAGCTTAAGTTAACTTAGTATTTCAAGTTTATTCGATCTCCGCGGGTTTTAGCCATAACATCTTCCTCAGTTTCGTGTGATAGTTCGGATATCGATGAATTTCTCTTATCTTTGATCTATGGTGACAATTCGACGGTTTCTTTGCCAGATCGAGTTGTCTCAGAGGAGTGTATCGCGGATTTCGATCTCTCAGTGTTTGATTCCGATTACGTAGTTCCGAAAAATACATTTGAAAATTTGTTTTCCTCTTCTACTACCTCAATACTTGAAAGTTTAGTGTTGCGAGTCACCTATCTCGAGAATTTATTAAATGCGTTGTGATGTTGCAGTTTGGCACCATCACAAGGGGGCGATTTATTTGAAGAAAAATACAAAAAAAAATAAATATATAATAATATATAATTATGAATTTAATAACTTTAGATAATACGACTTTTTAAAATTTTTTGTTATATATGTGTATTTATAAATATCGCGAGGACCTTGCGGTCTCGAGGGAGGGGTTCAACACCCTTTCCACCTAGAGGAGTCATCGACGAGGATTCGCTATACCTTACTTTTTTTGATGAGGCTTCGACTACCCAAGGACCTACACGTTATTTTCTTCAGGCTGATTCCGGCTATCTTTTGGGATTTCAAGGACATCCACATATCCAAGGCTCGTTCCTGGTGAGGGTGGACTGTGAGCGAATTACCGTAACACTCAGTGATTAGGTAATTACGTTCAACTGAAATCATTCTCTTTAAGGGTTATTCCTAAAATAAGCCTAGCAATAACCCAGGGCTAAATGACCACAAAGTCCGTCAGTGGACAGGCATTTTAGCCACATTCAGTTATCTTATTTCGTGTGTATCGTTAAGGGTTATTCCTGAAATAATCCTAGGAATAACCCAGGGCTAAGTGACCACAAAGTCCGTCAGTGGACAGGCATTTCAGCCACATTTGTATAAAGCGAGAAATATTACGGCTATTTAAAACTCGCATGTTTCTCTGTATCGTTGGAGGGTCGGCGGAATCCCCCCCCCCCTGCAGTAGCAGCTTAGTCTCATCCGCCAATCATCGGCCAGGAGTCAGCCACCCCCAAGCTGTCTATAGTCCGAGGGTACGAATTCAACGAAGAAATCCGCGCCTA
>JAAAKG020058269.1:0-17989 GCA_010014905.2 Druon quercuslanigerum | reverse complement strand
TTTTTCTCTAGAGGTACCGGTCCCACGACTTTCCGGAGATGAACAACTCCCTTGCTAGGCTAGTGTTCACCGCATAGACCGCCAAGGCTCTTCCAGCGTGCGAGGCGGGAATCGAACCCGCAAGCCAACAGAGTGGGTCCAAAGCCTGCGCTTTAGCCCCCACGACCATCGTCCCACGACTATTGCTTCCCTATACTTGTAGCTACATTCGCCGCCTATTATATGCGAATAAATCATCAAGGTTCCCCGTCTATTTTTAACTACCCAGGTTTCTAGCAGTATAATAATTTCTACTTTTTTTTGAAATCATTCCCTACCCCTTTTTATTTAGTTCCCTGGTAACCCTGAAATATTCCAACGGGTGGCCTTGATAAAACCATTCCCCCCCCCCCCCCCCGTACAATAATCAGCTCTTTTTATTATTTACATTATTCGTCTCGGTGACTCTGTTACCTGTACCCACTCATGTTCTTCTTCCATCAGCAACCATTTTCTCTAGCGTCGCAGACTCCTCTCTCCACTAACAACAGTTTCCGCAAATCTAAATTTTTTGCTGAAAGTGCTTAACATGCACCCATCTACCTTTACTTCTCGCCTCGACTGCCAGGTCATTTAACCAATCATTTAACTCCTTCGGCGTCCAAGTGAAATTATCTGCCCCACGATCGATGCTTTTTTTACGTATTGTAAGTTCCCCCTTTTCAGCGAGGATCTCTTCTGCATGTGATTTTCCAGAGACAACAGTACCCCACCTTCAACCAGTCCAGTCACAGAAGTCATGGTAACACTTCGTTCAGTTTGCCCCCTTACCAAAGAAAAAGAATCCAAAGTTTCCATGCCCGTTTGCTCCGACAGCCCTTTCACTGGAATAGTATTCCTGCTTTTTCCCCTCATCTTTTTCTCGTAGGTCCATACCCCCCCCCCCCTTGTCTAGAGCATTTTTATTAATAGCCCTTCCAGTGAATCTGTCAAAACGTTGGAGATTGGATCTCCTCTGTTTGGATCCCTCTTTGGCTCACTTAATGCAGTTCTCTCGTCGACAAGTTTCAAAATAAACTATTATTTTCAATTTCCATCTACTTTAAGAAAATGTTTGTATTATTTTGATACTTTTTTTTAATATTCTAAAGTTAATTTAAAAAAATGCAAAAATCATTGTACATACATTTTATTAGGAAACTAAAGACTAGTTTTGTATCCTCTTCAAACCTTTCAAAATTCTTGAAAAGCTTTGTTTTTGGAAAGCACAAAAAATCACAGAATGCAACTAGTCAGATTTTCAAGAAGAATGTATACGAGTTCTGTTGAAAAAGATTTTTTAATAAAGGAGAAACTGGCTTTTTCGCATGATTATATTTCGCATGAAAAAATAATGATTATGGTTGAAGTTCAATATTAAAACATTTTAATACAGGAAAAAGAAACCAAAAATTGGAAAAAAGTGTGGACAGCGAGAATCGAGCCCGCATTATTCCAATTACAAGCCCTTTCGGGTCACGAACATTACTTACAAAAATTATAAACCCAAACCAGAAACACAATACCCGGCACTCCAATTGTGAGATGTGTATTAAAGAATAACTTCACCTTAATTTTTTAAAGAAGGCCTTTTTTTTAGCAAATATATTACGTGTGAAAAAAGATTTTATAAAATATTTTACATAAGGTTTGAACGAAAAAAAGATTTTCACATTTGTCCCAAACTAACGTATAGAAATAGAATTTTTAACATAATATACATGTACAAATTCATTCAAACTCAATTATTTATGCATTTACAAGCGTCAAACCTATCCTCAATCACATACTGACGTGAAATATAATTTTCAGTCATTATTGCAAACGTCAATGTTTTCATTATATTTAAGGGTGTTGGTTCAATCCGAATTTGAATTATTTTTTTAATAGGTACGGTACTGACTCAATATATATTATTTCCGAAAGATTTGCTAACGAAAGAAAGAAAACTTGTCGAATATCCGGGGTTTTGCGAGATCCTCATATCAATAAAATGTTGAAAAATCATACCTTTTGTTGAGGAAATCAGTATTTTCATGACAAATATGAATTTTGCGACAGATATCAATCAGCGGGTAGCAGACGACAGCATTTGAACGGTAGGAATCGTTTGCAAATTGATTTTTTACTCACAATTCTGACATCATAGAAGAATTCGCGCGAACCATCACTTTTTCAAACGGCCACTATTTGATGTTGGTGACCTTAATTTTGCGAAATACATTGCGAAATGGAGAAAAAAGTAGACAAAATTCACATGCCCTGTGTGTGTGTGTGTTGTAACTGTATTTGTAATCAGCCGCCATCTTCATTCTATACCGTGTGTATACTTGTAGAGTGAAGGTGGCAGCTAGCCTGGCACACACAGTGCCCCACGAGAACTCTGCTTCATACTAGGGGGCCGTAGGGGGAATAACAGTAAGCAAAATGTTCCACAGAATTTGTGAATCTGGGGCATATTTTGGTAACAAAAAAGGAACAAATTGTATGCATGTGTGGCGTGCTACCCCTAGCGGACAATAGCAACAAAACTGCAAGACGGACATTTAACTTGTTACAATTCGAATTCTACATTAAATTTTCCATTAGAAAGTCATGGAGTAATTGCAATAGTATTTTTGAAGCGTTAAGAATTTTTTTAAATGTGATTAACTTTTGCTGAAGGTGACTTAGTGCATACATAATCGCTTCAGTAGTATGTTGCCACAGGCGACGTATCCTTGTTTTCCCAGGTTTCCACTGTATTGGCGCTAGCACCAAGCCGATGTAACGTTTCTACTAATTTAAGCGCGAAAATTTAAATATCTCAAATTTTCAACATTTATTTTTTATTTATTTGCAGGAAATAGATTTGAATTTAATTTTAAAATTAATCAAAAGAACGTAAGTTGTTTTTCCACTACAGATTAAAGAATACTCTAGCCAAATTTATGAGAAAATTGACTAATCCATGAACGATGTCCACTTGGTTCGGAAATAAAATACTAAAAAAAAAAAAATCAATTGCTTATTACCAGTTTAAATTAAACCAATCAAAACTCAATAAATTTATTAAATCCAAAATAGACAATTTATTTATAGAATTGTTTCACGGAGACGAGTGGCGGAGTTTCAGCCTCAGAAGCGGATCGAAATCTGATTCGAAATCTGGATCGAAATCTGATTCGAAATCTGGATCGAAATCTGATTCGAAATCTGGATCGAAGTGAGCTCCTGAGGCCCTCGCACATCTCGCGTAACCCTTCTCTGATTTATTAATTACAATTAAACCAATCACACTTCACTCTAGATCCACACGTGTCGCCCAACGATGACCTAAGCTCGGTTACCCGAATTATTTTACGACTGTCCCTATCTGGCGCCGAATTTCTTCGCAAGAGATAACTTAATAACAATTCTCTCAATATCTTACTCCATTCTTTAAACATTCTGTCTTAACATTCTTATTTATGATTTTCCTATAAATTATTCTACTTAAATTGTGGAACATAAATGTCTTAATTAATCATCTAGTTATTTGCAAAACTAACTCGACATCAAAGGCTTATTCTAAGAAGATATAAAAGTATTATTCTATGATATTTTTCTCTCATTTCATTCTCACGGTTCGACCACCCTGATTATTTAAACTATCAATTCAATCAGTTTCCTTTTGGCTTTAACCCCACATTGCTTGACTTTTCATAAATGTTTATTACTCCTTAACTTCTACATTGCTAACTATTACAGTATCCATCGTCTAATTACACACGCATTCTATTCAATCATTTACTCCTGAAATAATTCTACATTTAATTAATGCAGTCAGTTCACTTTAAAAATAACCACTGCCAATCTCTTAAATATGTTACTTGATATTTCTTTAATTATTTAAGGTTTTACTACTTATAAACTGTTTGCTCATTTTATTTAAAGATTTGAATTCGTCCCGTTTATTTACTAGTCCGAGAGGTGCTGCCTCTACTGGGAAAAATCTAAACGACAATCTTTCCTAGATTGTCACACCGAAATTCTTAGTTCTCGACGGATAACATCTGTCAACTGCTACTAAAAGAAGATGTGCTTGAAGCTGCCTTTGGCCATGTAAATGATAGGTACTATAATTTTTAAACTTTTCAACGCTGAAAAAACTATTGCAATTACTCTGTGACATTCTAATGGAAAATTTAATGTAGAATCCGAATTGCAACAAGTTAAACGTAAATCTTGCTGTTTTTTTTTGTTGCATGATACGGAAGGGATACTATGTGGATGCTATAGGGATACGCTGACGCTCTAGAGTATCCTTCCCGTTCACTCGGTCCACTAGGGACCGTACAACCTCAAGTGCTTTAGTGGAGGACTGCCTGTTCGCCGTGATGCGCACACGCAAAATATCCCAAAACTATAATATTGTATTGAATGCTGGTAAGAATTTATAATTTCGAGGGTTTGTTTTTAGTTTTACTTACCTGGAATGTAGAAGACTCGTGGAATTTTATGCTTCTTTTTCGTTGAAGAATCGTTAATTCTTCAATATAAGTCGAGAGGCTAGTCACTAAGAAATCTCACAAGGCTGAGCCGTAAGTCGTAAGAGAACTCTTTGAGGAACTCTTAGAAATGTTGTAAATCTTTCGCCAAGTGTGGAGCATTCATACATGTGAACCTTCGTGATGCATTCACTGCCTTGATGAGGCTAACTATCAGCTGACTTCATCCGAACGCCGCCGAGTTTAGCCGAGTCGGATTTCTTATGGAGAATCCCGGTCGCCGGAAGTTTTAGAAATCTCGACACTCTCAGCAATTTTAAAGAAATCTTTGAACTCTCTATAGGAATTCGGTTAATTTTTTCAGTGAGAACCTTCTTGATATAAGTCTAATAATACATAATAAACGATGCCAAACAGCAAATTTGGTGGAAAATCCGAAGGCACCGAAGGATCCAAAACACTACATTCGACTACAGCGCCACATACTCGTAAAATTTTGGCGCGAAATTCAAATTAATAAATTCAGATTTTATTTATTTATTAAATTATATAATTTTGCTATTGTATTTTACATTTCACAATCCAAACACAACAGAGGGCATGGGAGTACTTTTTTTAAACAATCATATTTTGTGAGAAAAAATCTATATAGTTCAATTTCGCTAAAATACTTAAAAGATTGTGCATCTTCAGGAAAAAGTATGTTTACAATTTTTTACATAGTTTACAAAAAATCGCTAAAAATAAAATTTATTTTTCATACTTACAGTTGCGAATAAAATTCTGATTTTTTTAAATAAAATTGTTTTAAATAGTATTTTTTGCAGCGAGTATATTACAAGCAGGGTCTTAGAAAAATAATAATTAAAATACTTTTTTATTTTACCCCTCCTCTACAAATCTCTTTTGGTCTGTCCGAAAAATGCCCTAGAAATGCAAAATAGAATTTTTATGTGAAATTCATGCTCAGTACGGTATGCTGTGGACCTTTTTCAAAGATGAATTATTTTTATTTAATAAGTGACAAGTTTTAAAGTGTTTTCAGAATAGTTTAGAATTGTTTAAACAATTATTATTTATTCAAGCAAATTTTGTTAGTTATGTTTGGGGATAAATGATGCGATTAGTCAATTTCAAGAATAACATTTCTAATTTAACAAATTTGCGAATTATTAAAAAAAATTTCGTTTGTTTGAACGATTTTTCTCCTGTTAATTGTAAGAACTTTTTTGTTTCCAAAATTAACGGCACACTTAACAAACGTTGAGAGTAATATATTTTTTAACGAAATTTTGCAATTATTTCAATAATTTTCAGAAAATTCGACAATAAGGAAAGGCTGTTCACAAGAAAAGGAATATTTCCTTATGAATAAGTCCATAAACTACGTTACCAATTTGGCAGGCGAGAGGGTCATGCCAAAAACTACGTTTGGGAACATGACCTCCTTTTTAACGAATATCCTTTTTTCCTCTTTTTCAAGAAATTTCCCCCTTTTCTCAATTTTCGTTTAAATTTTTGTTTTGATTAAAAAAAATTAATTAAAAATTTAACTTTTAAATTAAAATTACCTTTTTTTTAACTGAAACTTTAACTATTAAAGTTTTAATTAAAAATGTATCTTTTTAGTTCTTTTCATCTTATCAGTTAAAAATTTGTCTTGTTCGTTACAAATTTATATCTTTGGTTCAGACTAGAACTAATTTGTTGAATATTCGTATTTGTTTTGTTGCGTTCAATTATTTTTTGTTTAAATTTAACTGTTTTGTTAAAAGCTCGTTTTTTTACATTTAATTGGAAGAAAATGATTTTATTTTTAATTTTTTAAACTAAACATCTAACTATTTCAATTTTGCTTCAAAATTTATCTTTTTTACTTGATAGTTTAAATATTTTCTTCGAAAATATAACTATTTGGTTAAAAATTAATCGTATTGCCTGTGGATTTAACTATTTCATTACAAGCTCATCTTTTTTAGTTTAACTCAATTAAAATAATTTTTTTTAATTAATTTTTTTTATTGAAAATGTAACTTTTCCATTTTTGCTTGAAAACTTATCTTTTTTAATTCATAATTGAACTATTTTGGCAGAAATAAATGTTCAAAAATTAAATACTTAGTAGAATATTAATTTTTTTTGTTGAAAAAGTTTAGGGTGGAAAAATCAACTGTTTTTGGGAAAATTAATTTATTTCATTGAAAATTCGTCTTTTTGAGTAGAAAATTATTTTTCATTTTAGAAAAATCATCGTTTTGTTTGAGGATTCAAACATTTGGTTAAAAATTCGTGTTTTTCGTTGAATTTTACCAGTCAAAAATTCGTTTCAGTTTGTTAAAAATTATTTTTTTAAAACTAAAATGGTAAATATTCCAATTTTGGTTCAAAAGTTATTATTATTTTTTTATTAAACTATTTTGGTTGAAAGTTCAACTATTTGTTTACAAATTAATTCTATGCTTTGAAAATTCAAACATTTTTTTGCAAAATCCAACTATTTTGTTAAAGTTCGTTTTTTTGTTGTTAAAAATCAATTTTTACACTTAAAATGCGACTATTCCATTCTTACTTAAAAACTTATACTTTTTTTTTGAAAACAACATCTGCCTTGATTAAAAATTACATTTTTTGTGAAAATTCACCTTTGTATTTTTAAAATTCAACTATTTTTTTACTCTTTTTTGTGGTCGACGGGGGTTCAAAAAATCTCCGAAAATTGGCAACGTACTTTATGACTGACCCCTAAATTATTTTCAATTTTTTTTTTTATGAACAATAAAGATCGAAAAATAAATTGAAATCCTGAAATTCAATAATTTATTATGTTTCACTCGTCATTAGTGTCATTACATGAAACACCTCGTTGGCCAAATACCACAAAATTTTCTACAAGGACACATTCCTTAAATAAACACTCGAACCACCATTTTTCGATCAAATATACTAACATTTTCCAAAAGGCAGTATTAATTGTTGTTAATGTTGTTGGGGTTTTTTTTTTATTTTTACACTTAGTACGTTTCGTAGAAATCAAGCAACTTTACAAATCTTTCCATTTCCGTCGAGGAAAATACTTTGGCTATACTACAGTTGAAATACTGACTTCAATAATAATTGTAATGTCAAACTATTAGTTTAAATTAAATATAAGGTGCAACAAATTTCAACTAGAAACACAAAACATAATAAGAAAAGAAATTACAGATCTTAGCAGGAGAGTAAAAATGTGAAACAATGAGAAACTGGAGAGAGAGAGAGAGAGAAAACTCGAGTTTTAAAATATGAACCTGATAACTTAATTGATAGCAACTAGGTTAAAATAATTAGATAATTAGAAAATTGATTAGCTAAACGCCTCCACCAATAATGGCTAATAATTGCTCCGAGTTGAGGGCGTTTAATTCTTCTAGTCTTCGCTTTCCCCGTCGAGAGGATCTTCTTCTTGGGCTTTTTTCCTTTAATTTAGCGGAATCCTCGGGATCGTCTGTGTCCTCGGTGAGACACTCGTCATTATCTTCACTGCTAAGTTGAACCTGAAGATATTTTCATTCGCATCTCGTAATAATTTCTAATCGCAACAACTCACCAGAGTCAACACGAACCGAAAGTGATAGAGTGCAGAGAAAAAAGGAGGATGCTCATTTTCCCTTTCGATTCTACTTTTAGAAATTGAAACTTTCCACTTTTTTTTATTTTACTTTATTTTTTTTTTATTTTGTTCGGGATGGCCAGGCGAGACTCGGAAAAAATTCCCCGAGTTTCAAGGAATTTTCCTGGTCATTTAAATTCGAATCATCCAAGCAGAACAATTTATCATTCGAAGAATGCAAAAAAAGATTTCAAATTAACGTGTTCAATTCGGAACAGCAGAAATGGAACAATTAACAAAAAAATGTATTCCAAATTAAAACAGTCAAAATGGAAAATTGTTCAACTAAGGTTTTCAATTTGTAATTGCATAATATTCAGTGACGAAAGTTGTCCCATTTATAAATTTTCAATTTAAATAATTCATTTCTGAATGTTTTAGGTTTAAAACTGTTTTAAAAAAAGCTCCTTCAACTCAAAATTATTTCATTTTGAGCGCTTAAAATTTAGAATTCATACAATTTTTAAAATTGAAATTGTGAAACATTCTGAATTATTTAGATTTTAAACCCAATAATTTTTATATATTTCAATGAATTATAATTTATTTTTTAAAAAACCTGTCCATTTGAAGTTATTTAATTTTGGATCAAATTTGTTAATTTTAAATAGAAGAATGTTAAAAAAATTTTAAAGTGAAATCAAACTATTTTTAACATATTTCTATAAATTTGACAACAATTTCCAATTTAAAAATTTAAAAAAAGGTTTAACGATTTAAATTTCAAATCAAAGAATTGTTAATATATTTCAATAAATTAAAAATTATTTTTCAAACCCCGTTCTGTTCAAAATTATTCAATTTTGAATGCTAAAAAATTAAAATAGATCAAATTTTTTATTTGAAATTTCAATCTGAAACGAAACCATTTTTAATATTTTACAATCAATTTCAAGTCAATAAAAAAAAACTTCTCATTTGAAGTTATTCAATTTTCAAAGCTCAAAACTTAAAATTTAAAACTATCTAAAACTTTTTAAAAACTTCCAGTCTCAAAATTTCTAAATAAAAAATGTTGAAAGATTTTTATTTGAAATCAAACCGTTTTTTTTAAATTTCAATCCACTTAAAATTATGTTTTAAAAAACATTTCAATTCGAAATTATTCACTTTTCAACGGTTTAAATTAAAAATTTATCAAAATTTCCAATTTAAAATTTAAATTTAAAAAGGTTTTGTTTAATTGATTGCAATTAATTTCAAACTGTTTTTTAACCCTTTGAATTTAAAGTTATTTCATTATGAATGCTCAAAACTCAAAATTTATAAAACTTAAATTTGAAACTAAAAATTATTTTTTTAAAAACCTTTCAATCAATATTTATTCCATTTTCAAAGCTTAAAACTTAAAATTAATAAAATTTATTACTTTGAAATAGAAAAATGTTTTAAAATTTAAATTTGAAATCAAATCATTTTTAACATATTTCTATAAAATTGATAACAATTTCCAATTTAAAAATGTAAATAGGTTTATCGATTTAAATTTCAAATCAAACCATTTTTAATATATTTCAATGAATTAAATTTTTTTTAAACCCCGTTCAGTTCAAAAATATTCAATTTTGAATGCTAAACAATAAAAATAGATCGATCTTTTAAATTTAAAATTTAAATTTGAAATGAAACCTTTTTTTAAATATTACAATCAATTTCAAATTGTTAATATAAAATTTTTTTAAATCTTTTAATCCATTTAGAATTATGATTGAGAAAACATTGCAATTCGAAATTTATCTACTTTTGAACGCTTTAAATTAAAAATTGATCAAATTTTTCAATCCGAAATTTAAATTTAAAAAGAATTTTTTAATTGATTGCAATTAATTTCAAACTGTTTTTTAAAAAAACCTTTGAATATGTACGCATAAATTTAAAATTAGGATCAAAATTGTATTGAAACCCGAGAAATGTTTTAGGATTTAAATTTTAAAGCAAACCACTTTTAACATAATTCGATAAATTAAAAATTATATTGTTGAAAACCTTTTAATTCGAAGTTATTCATTTTTTGTCGCTTCAAATAGAAAATTGATAAACATTTTAATTTTGAATTAAAAAATGTCAATGGATCTAAATTTTAAATCAAATCATTGTTAATATATTTCAATCAATTAATTTTAAAAAAACCTTTTAATTAAAATTTACTTAATTTCAAATGCATAAATATTAAAATTAAAAACATTTTTTTTCTGAAATAGAAAAATGCTTCAAGATTTACATTTGAAATTAACGCTTTTTGAACGCTTCAAATTTAAAATTGATAAAAATTTTCATTTTTCAATTTTTAATTTAAAAATGCCTAACGATTTAAATATGTATTCAAATAATTTTTAATAAATTTCAATCAATTTAAAACTATTTTTAAAAAAACTCGTTCAATTTTGAACGCTAAAAAATAAAAGTTAATCAAAATTTAACATTAGTTTTAAAAAATCCTTTTTAATTCAAATGTATTGAATTTTAAAAGAATAAAACTAAAAGTTATTTAAAACTTTTTACCTGAAATAAAACAACGTTTAATGATTTAAATTTGAAATAAAACAATTTTTAATATATTGCAAAAATTATTTATTAACCTTATTCAACTGAATGATTAACAATAAAGATTTATCATTTTATTTAATTTTAAATTGAAATTTGAAAAAAAAACATTTTTAATCTTTTAAAACAAAGTTAATCCATTTTGAACGATGAAAACTTGAAAATAAAATTTCAATTTGAATTTCAACATTATTAAAAAAAATCCTTTCACTTCAAATTTATTCATTTTTGGGCGCATAATACTTAATATTAATCAAATTTGTTAATTTGAAATCGAAATTTTAAAAATAAATTTCAATCAATGTAAATTAGTCTTTTTTCTAACCTTGAAATCCGAAATTATACATTTTTAAAAATCATAAAAATGTTTAATTTGCAAAAGAAAAAATGTTGACGGACTTCAATTTCAAATAAGTTTTTTTTTAAATATAATGCAAACAATGAAAAAATACTATATAGACGCGTCCATTTTATAATTATTCAATTTCGAAGTCTAAAAAAGTCAACACTGATCAAACTTTTCAAGCGCTTAAACCTAGGATAAATATATTTGTTTTATTTTCTATTAAAAAAATCTTAAACGATCTAAATTTGAAATCAAAAAATTGCTTATATATTTCAATCAACTAAAAATCATTTTAAAAACCCGCTCAGTACAAAATTGTTCAATTTAGAACACTAAACAATAAAACTTGATGAACTTTTTAAATTTGAAATTGAAATCTAAATTTTAAATCAGAAAATATTCTATCAATTTCACTATAAAAAAAAGTAAATTTTAAACATTTTGGAATGCAAAATTATTCAATTGCAAATAGTTTTGATTTGAAATGCTTAATTCTGAAAATTTTTCGATTTTAAAATAGTTAAACTTAAAGTCGTTCAAAATATTTTTATTTCAAAGGCGTTTAAAAACTTTCAAGATCAAACTGAACGATATTTCGAAAATTAAAATTTAAAGCAAACCATTTTTTAAGAATGTATTATATATTTTAATCTAAATTTATCAGTGTTTAAAGTTTTTGAATGAAACATTGTTAATTTTCAAAAACTTCAAATTTAAAATTGTTCATTTTGAACGTTTTCTATTATTATAATACAATTTCAATTTCTTTAAATTTGAAATTGTCCTGTGTCAACATTTCAATCTGAAATCAATTTTTTTCGTACAATCGTAAACAAAATAATAATTTATATAAATATAAATAATTGTACAACTTGAACGCTTTTAATCTAACAATTACTTTAATTTAAACGCTTTTTATACAAAATTACTCTTCTCCTTAATTTTCAATGAAAAAATTTTAAAACTTGGAGAAAAAATTTCTTTTGGCAATGTTTTTTGAATATTGAAATTATTCTTACCAATTTTTTCTAAATTGGGTGAATTTTAATCATTTTTGTCTTATTCTATCGAGAAAAATAGTATCTACAACTCTGTTTCCAACTTTGAAATTATTTTTTTTAAAGGCTGAAGTGATTAAAACCGTTTTTTTTAAAGGAAATATTTTTAAAAGAAATAAGTATTTTTTAAGATTATTTACTCATTTTTAAAATTTGGAAACAGTAAAGTTGAATTAAATTTTTTCCTTGAAAAAATAAGTCATGATTTATTAAAATTTAACCATTTTCTAAAAATTGGTAAGAAACGATTAGGAAAACATTCAATTATCTACAAAAACTATTGTTAAAGTCATTATTTTTTGTAAGTTTTAAACTTTTTTTATAATAATAATTTTTTTTCTTTCATAGGACATGACTGTCATAGAAAACTTTTTTTCCAGAGACTAGATTTTGGGCACAACTAATTTAAATGTTCCAACTTACAAAATAAAGTATGAAACTGAAATTATTAAATTTTTACCGTCTTTAATTTAAAATTATTGAATATATGAAAATAAAGTTTAAAATCACATTGCTTCAATTTCAAGCGCTTATTTATTTATTTTGATCGATCAATAATAATTATTATTATTAAAGTATTAAAAAAAAGAGAGCCTAATTAAAAATTAAAACCCTAGAAATTGAACGATTCTAAAAATTAGTCTTTATAATTCAACAATTAAAAATTAAAAGTGACTCAAAAAATGCCACTCGCAATTTTTGAAAGAAACTTTGGAAAATTTCCCTTTCTTCAATCGTGGATTCAGTTTCGTGGAGGAAAAAAAAAATTCTAAAACTTGAAGAAAAAAAGAATTTGAAGCAAGATCTACACATACAAGACCAAATAGATTTTATTTTCTTATTTCCACAATTAATTGCACCTACTCTTTTCATTCCTCTCTAAATAATAAACGATCAGGGCAAATGTTTAGTGCATAAAATTCGCAATAAAAAAAAAAAGATACTGTAAAAAAAAGTTGAAAAGATACTTTTTTTGTAAAACATGGTATCTTGAGAAAATAAAAAAGAGAAAGATTCAAACAAGAAATTACATGACCAAATGAATTTCGCTTGAAGCCTGGAATCTAGTAAGTGTTGAAGGAAAGAGCAAAAGGAAAGGGGGAAAAAAACTCTCAAGAAAAAAGCTGGAAGGAGTAAAAATTTCATTAAAGATTGATAATAATAAAAATCAATTTTTTAAACAATGTCCCCGATTATGCCTCTTTCTTTACACTTAAAACTTAATTAAAATATCATCTACAATCCATTTGTTCTCTCCTAAGATTTCCTAATTTTAATTATGATTTTATTTTTGTTTCTTTGTTTGTTTGTTTGTTTGTTGACAAGCAACGAGATTTCAGGCTCTCTGTCGTCGTGATAAAGTAACAAATTGATAACTAATTAATCTAGATACTAAAATAATCACATATACACTCAGGTATATGCAGCATTCTAACACTCAACCCAACAATTTCTTGCAAACGCAATTTACATATTTAGCTTCCTTTAAAAAATTGGCCGTGGATATTAAATACCCATTCATTGAGAAGAAGATGAAGGAGAAGAAGAAGAAGAAGAAAAAAACCCGTCGAATCGAGTTTTGAAAAATTCGGGAGAGTAAAAAAAAAAGAAGAAGAAGAAGAAGAATTCGGAGGATCGAGAGTTTTTTTGTTTGTTTGTTTTTAAGACATGGCGGAGTGGGGTCTTCGTTTCGATTTGCTACGATTGTACGAATGCCTTCGGCTTACCTCCACTATCGAGACTCTCGAAGATTGGTCCTCTTTTTTAATCAGAGACTTTCTTGACAAAATTGGGCTCGAGCTTCCAAATGGCGAGAACGATTGCTTTTCAAAATCCGGTTCTAGCTTCTCCAGTTTTTCTTTGATGTCTTTCACATCTATGACTGGTGAAGCCGCGACGGGCAGGCCATTCTGATGGGTCTTACAGATGAGACCTCGTTTCGACTCGGCCAGGTATTTATTCAGGTGGACTGAAATTAGGTACGTGGATAACATTTTTTTTTTATTACTAAAAAACAAGTACAGAGAAACAATTCGCGCTTTTTTTGTCGTAACGCAATTCTTAAATTAATTACTCTTTCTTTAAAACAAAAGACGATTTATTTTACAACATTTTCTTTTGGATTTTATATAAAATCTTATATTTACTACTTATTTAAAAGTGAAACTACTTTATTAAAACTTCGTTGTTTTGGTTTATGATTCATCCTTCTACATTTAATAATCTTACTGTTTTTTTTTCCAAAAAAAAACATTTAAAATTTAACTACTTCAAGTTTGATTGAACACCAATCCGCTTCAGTGGAAAATTCAACAAATTGTTTGAAAATTTTTTTATTTTATTGAAACCTTGTATTTTATGCTAGAAAATTAATCTTCTTGGTGAATCATTCACCTTTTTGGTAGAAAGTTAATCTTTTTTTTTGAAAATCCATTTCTTTGGTGGAAAATTAGTTTTTTCATTGATATTTGATTTTTTTAATTATAAAATAGTTCAATTTTCAGTTATAGAAATAAGTTTTTAAGCAAAAAATAAAATTTTTTTTAACGAAATAGTTCAATTTTCAACCAATTGAATAAATTTTCTATAAAAAAGATTAATTGTCTACAAATAAAAAAAATCTGCATAAAATAAAATAGTTAAATTTTTATTTTATAAATTAAGTTTCAATTTTAAAGAACTGATTCCTGAAAATAAAATTTCAACCAAAAAATTCATTTTCTACACAAAAAAAAAGAAAGAATTATTATTAACGAAATACATGAATTTTCAACCAAGAGCAAACTTTTAACCAACCAGTTTTAGAAATAAGTTTTTAAGCGATAAATAAATATTCAACGAAATAGATAAATTTTCAACCAATCAACTAAATTTTCTACCAAAAAGATTCAATTTCTATAAATAAAAAAAATGGACATACAATAAAACAGTTAAATTTTTAGTTTATAAATTGATTCACATTTTAAAAATAATAATTTTTAACCAAAGAAAAAATATTTCAACCAAAGATTAATTTTTATAGACATTTAATCTTATTAGTTGAAAATTTATTTCTTTTGTTCAAAATTGTGCTTTTTTTTTGTATAAAATTAATCTTTTTGATTGAAAACTCATATCTTTGGCGGAAAATCAGTTTATTTTTCAAAAATTAATTTTTGGTGTTAAAAATTTAATTAAATTTTTTCTCATTCATTTTTTTTGGATGTTAATCTTTTCTGTAGAAAATGCATTCGCTTGGCTAAACATTTTTTTTTTTTTACTCAGAAACTTATTTCTCTAACTAAAAATTAATATATTTTGTTAAAAATTTGTCATTTTTTGATAGAAAATTTACCTTCTTTGTCGAAAATTCATGTACTTTGTTAAAAATATTTTTTTTTTAGAAAATGCATTTAATTGGTTGAAAATTTAACTATGGCATTAAACATTTTTTTATTTATTGCTTAAAAACTTATTTCTTAAACTGATTTGTTGATTTTTTTTTAAATTGCCTTTTCAATAATAAAACGAACTTTTTTGGTTGAAAATTCATGTATTTCGGTAAAAATATATTTTTTTTTTAGAAAATTTATGTAATCGGTTGAAAATTTATTAATTAATTTATTTTCCAAAATAATTTTTGTTAAATAATTCTCTTTTTTAGTAGAAAATTAACTTTTTTGGTGAAAAATTAATCTTTGGTTGAAATTTTATTTCTTTCGACAGAAATTTGTTTTTTTTTTAATGAAAATTAATTTATAAACTAAAAATGTAACTATTTTATTGTATGTCGTTTTGTTTTATTCATAGAAATTGAATCATTTTGGTAGAAAATTTATTTGATTGGTTGAAAATTTAACTATTTCGTTGAATATTTATTTAATGCTTAAAAACTTATTAATAAAACTGATTTAAACTTTTTTTAAATTGCCTTTTTTAGTACAAAATGAACTTTTTTGCTTGAAAATTCATGTATTTCGTTGAAAATAATCACTTTTGTAGAAAATTCATTTAACTTGTTGAAATTTATTTATTGCTTTAAAACTTATTTATCAAAATAATTGCTTTAATTTTTGTTAAAAAACTGCCTTTTTTAGTAGAAAATTAACTTTTTTGGTGAAGAATGAACCTTTGGTTGAAATTTTATTTCTTTGGAGAGAATTTTTTTTAAAATGGAAATTAGTTTATAAACTAAAAATGTAACTATTTTATTCTATGACGTTTTGTTTTATTTATAGAAATTGAATCTTTTTGGTCGAAAATTTACTTGATTGGTTGAAAATTTAACTATTACGTTAAATATTTATTTATTGCTTAAAAACTTATTTCTGAAACTGATTTGTTAAAAGTTTGTTCAAAAATTTCATTTTTTTTAGTAAAAAATTAACTTTTTGGTTGAAAATGCATGTATTTTCTTAAAACTAATTCTTTCTTTTTTTTGTAGAAAATGAATATTTTTCGTTAAAATTTTATTTCTTTGGTCAAGAGTTAGTTCTTTAAAATTGAAAATTAATTCATAAAATAAAAATGTAACTATTTAATTTCATGTAGATTTTTTTATTTATAGAAATTTAATCTTTTTGGTAGAAAATTCATTTGATTGGTTGAAAATTTAACTATTTCGTTGAATATTTATTTATTGCTTAAAAACTTATTTCTAAAACTGATTAGAACTTTTTTTAAATTGCCTTTTTTAGTACTAAATGAACTTTTTTGCTTGAAAGTTCATGTATTTCGTTAAAAACAATCCTTTTTTTTTTTAGAAAATTCATTTAATTGGTTGAAATTTTAACTATTTCCTTAAACATTGATTTATGTATTGCTTAAAAACTTATTTCACAAAACAATTTTTTAATTTTGGTTTAAAAATTGTCTTTTTTAGTAGAAAATTAACTTTCTTGGTGGAAAATTAATCTTTGGTTGATATTTTATTTCTTAGGACAAAATAAGTATTTTTTAATGAAAATTAATATATAAACTAGAAATGTAACTATTTTATTGTATGTCGTCTTATTTATAGAAATTGAATCTTTTTGATAGAAAATTTACTTGATTGGTTGAAAATTTAACTATTTCGTTGAATATTTACTTATTGCTTAAAAACTTATTTCTGAAACTGATTTGTTAAACACTTGTTCAAAAATTGTATTTTTTTAGTAGAAAATTAACTTTTTTGGTGAAAAATAATTCTTTGGTTGAAATTTTATTTCTTAGGTCAAAATAAGTATTTCTAAATGAAAATTAATTTATAAACTAGAAATGTAACTACTTTATTGTATATCGTTTTGTTTTATTTATAGAAACTGAATCTTTTTGATAGAAAATTTACTTGATTGGTTGAAAATTTAACTATTTTGTTGAATATTTATTTATTGCTTAAAAACTTATTTCTGAAACTGATTGGTTAAACACTTGCTCAAAAATTGTATTTTTTAGTAGAAAATTAACTTTTTTGGTGAAAAATAATTCTTTGGTTGAAATTTTATTTCTTAGGTCAAAATAAGTATTTTTAAATGAAAACTAATTTATAAACTAGAAATGTAACTATTTTATTGTATATCGTTTTGTTTTATTTATAGAAATTAAATCTTTTTGGTAGAAAATTTACTTGATTGGTTGAAAATTTAACTATTTCGTTGAATATTTATTTATTGCCTAAAAACTTATTTCTGAAACTGATTTGTTAAACACTTGTTCAAAAATTGCATTTTTTTAGTAGAAAATTAACTTTTTTGGTGAAAAATAATTCTTTGGTTGAAATTTTATTTCTTAGGTCAAAATAAGTATTTTTAAATGAAAATTAATTTATAAACTAGAAATGTAACTACTTTATTGTATATCGTTTTGTTTTATTTATAGAAATTGAATCTTTTTGATAGAAAATTTACTTGATTGGTTGAAAATTTAACTATTTCGTTGAATATTT